>UZAN01045129.1:0-28846 GCA_900618425.1 Echinostoma caproni
GCGATACTGTGTGGAGTACAGTTGCAGTGCTTCCAGTCTTTCCGCATAACTCTTGGAATGTAGCCCTTTGACCATTTTGGTAGCCATTCTCTGTGGACGTCCCAGAATCTTTTGATCGCGTTGCAGCCATGGATTCCATGCTTGAATGGCGTACTCTGTGTGGGGTCGAATGTAGGCTGATAACAATCGTGGGAACAGCATTGGTTCAAATTCGCCAAATACTCGTTTTTGCAAACCAACATGTCTTACAGCGGTAGACGATGCCCGGGAGCAGTTTAAAGAACAGCTTAGGTCGTCTTGAACAATGACGCCGAGATCCTTCTCATTCGAGGCGTAGGGAAGTTGTTGATCTCCTAGAAAATACGGGAACCTAGTTTTGTGTCTAAGAAGGTGGAGGAATAGAGCTGCTTGTTTTGAGTAGACTTGCGCAAGTGAAGGTGGTCATCACACACCGTGGTGTGCTTATGACTATTTCGCAAATTCATTCAAAATGAAACAACAAAAGGGAAAGGCTGCCCAAATTTTAACTTCCAGCGCTTTCCATGTCACCCAGGAAGAAGACACTACTAATGAAATCTGTTTAAGGAGATAATGATCTGTCTTGGGTTGAGTAATTACTTATCCAAATCCAGTGTGGATGTTTTTTTGTGTTTACACTTTCATGTACCTGTATTAAACGTGTGCCAAGGGATTTTGTAATTATTCGCTTTGATTTACCGTGAACCGAGCGGGCCGTCAAACTAAACTTGCCATGTGCTCACCCTGCCATTTTGAAGTATCAAAGAGAAACCGGCGAATGTGCAATTCATTCTGCGTCGTTTGGAGGCTCCATCACCTCGCCCTGGGCACAGCCAAACGCATCAGCCGACAATTCTACATCGATCCGGGGATCGTTACGCATCTGGGCATATACATTCGGTTAATTCGGACACCCCGAAGCCACTTAATCTGGCTGAACCACCGCGTCCCACATGTACCAACTGGAATGTTACCCGCGCACAACCCGCTGTAACCAGTCCGCCGAAGCACATCCTGCACAGGACACTTGGAGTGGAAGCCCCAACAGCGGACGCGACACAATCACGTCCACCCCGATACGATAGCGGTATGCATACAATCATGTTTGTTTTCCAATCTGCTTGCGGGACTGTATATCTATGGCATCTAATCTGGCTTCTACATATCTGATTCACACAGTATGGTAGTGTGAGGCTTTACACTGCATGTATCAGACCATCTTTTTTAAGACACACAAGTCATGCTTCTTTGTTTTCTGTCACAGAGTGAATGAAGATTGTTGACTAAAAAGCGAAAAATGGAACAATCTCTTTTCAGGAGATAGTTTTTAAACCTATTTCGACCACTTCGGAGTTCTTAAATAAACAAGTTTTTACTTGTAACCACACAATAATATCTCCCGGAGTTGATGATTCTAATGGTCCTGAAATCACTCGGGGTAGAGCTCCTAAGTGGACCGCCAGTGGTTCACCTACCCGGATATTGGCTCTTCGTCCGCTCACTTTGATGGAAAAACGCTTTCGCCACGGGAAGGCAGTAAGTAAGTAAAGCTTTCTCAGCAGATGCTATTTATGATCCTTGGTCATATAGGAGCATTTCGCGAGGTGACCAGCCACAACCCTGAACACCGACCCCCTACCATACTGAGGCTTTCGAAGGTTAGAGCTTATGATAAAATTCTTCTATTTTATTTAGTTTGTGGTAATATGATGTTTCAACCATGGAAACGTGCATCTCATATCGATTGGGTTTTCCATTGTACGCTAGTTTGCCTGGTTTCGGAGAACGGCGAGTTCAAACAGTAGCCACTCTGAACCAGACAAGTTCAGATTGTATCTATCTCATCATTCGACCTATAGGAACAGTTCGTTCACAGTAACGTTGGGCCATAATTCCGGTCTCTCCCTGTCCATGTGTTGTGTGTGCTCTGTCTACCCGAACAGAATGTGAACGGTACTGTGTGTGCACTAGCCTTTCAGAAAAAATAATCAATACAGAAATATTTGATTTCGGTTTTGGCACACTTTCACTAAATGTTTGCTTACTATCTGCCTTTTTTGTGTCCGCGTTTCCCAAATAGAACTTGAGGAATACCATCAATTGGAGGATCAGCTGGCCTATCAGGAACGGGAGGTGGAATTGAATCGAATCCATTTGCTTCGGTTAGACAAAGGTAAGTTATTTATTTATTCTTAATATCAAACCGGTATACGTTCCTCCACCTTTTTATCTCTTCTCCTCCCCAATATAGCTGGCCTATGATGCAGCAACCCCGATCCACAACAATAAACACCATTGCTCATGGCAATTGGCCGTGGTTTCTCGTGGTTTCACAGTCAGAAAGAGGTGAAATCAAAATTCGGTCGAAATTAATTCGATCAGAGAGAAGAATCTAAGTGTGAAACACGAACACTGAATCGTGCATAGATCCCAGTTGGGAGTGTTGTGGCTGGAAATGAGGAATACGTTTAATTCAGATTCAACTGCCGGGTAAAAGTCTTACAAAGAGCTCTGCTCTTATCGCTATTGTTAGTGTTGCTCTAGGAGGCCGTTCGGTCCGGTTCTTCAGAACAAATCGTCCTCGAGAGCCGTTTTCAAAGAGTGTTTCCTTTCTATATGAGCTAGTTTCGGGGGTAGACAGTCTTTTCAAGAAATACTGCTTGCTCGATACACAAAGGTTTGAATTAAGTTTCAGAGGTGTAAAATTGGCAAAATGTTAACGGCAAACAAAGAGAGAGAAAGCGTTTTTATTGTGCTTCTGTAGCATCTTGGGAATTTAACTTCTTGGAGATGAAAATCATCTCTCAATTCCAATTCGGATATGTAACTGGTGATGGTGTGGACACTACTGAGGGTATTTAAAAGCGTTTCTATATGCTTCTGATAGCTCACTCAATCGATTGACCGTGAACATTTCCAAACTGTACAACAAAATGCGCTGTCTCTTCACAATCAACAAATCATATTCATCATATCAGATCATGACATCAATTTGACAAGTTTGAACCCTATTTATATAGAACTGGATTATTCCGAGGAAGAAATCATTTCCAGTGCTCGAGCAACCTAAAACGCAAAACTAAAACCTCTTGGGCGTTAGGGCGTAACGTTTCACTGAAGTTGTACGGTGGTGTATATTATGGCACCGTTCGTTCACTTTTACCTTATGGATGTTAGACCGTGAATTGGCGAGCAGGAAACATCCATCATCGAGGGAGTTTCGACTATCGATGCTTTCACAGTTTGGTGCTGGTGCGATGGAGTAAGCCAGTTGGTAAACCAAAGGTAAACTGTGGGAGGGGGGAACCCGTTTTCATATCAGTTGGTAGGCTTCGCATCGAGCACACTGAGAAATTGACTGCCTCCCCAAACTGAAAAAATCACATGGAGGTCAATAGATGGTGTGTAGACAAGGCGTGCAGAAATGCACCAACCGATCAAATAGAGTAGTTGTCTCTGTTGTCTCCCAAGTTGGGGTCCAACTGACTCCGTAACTGATTGGTTGGAGACACTGAAGTTCCGTTCTGAAACTAGACGGTTAAGAATTAGCTGAAGTTGACTGTTTCTCGTACTTAAGTAGCTGCGTGACCAACGACGGTAGATCATCAAGGAGATAAACGCCTGCATTTCCAAGGCTCAAACAGCGTAGGCAGGACTGAAATACCTGTGGCGGCGACGTGACGTTTCACTGAAGTTAGAAAATCGCGTATACTGCGGCACTGTACGATCAGTTCTGCTTTACGGTTGTGAGACCTTGAATTTGCTGGTAGAAGACTTCCGTCGCCTAGTGGTTTTCGATAATCGATGATTACGTAGTCTGACCCAAGTGAGATGGAGTGAGCGGGTTGGTAACTTAGAAGTATGTCGTCGGGTATTTGGCAATGTATCGAACAAGGACTCGCTTTCGCATCGAATTCAGCTCAATAGGCTCCTTGTTTAAGATACGTTTTGCGTATGTCCGACGGTCGCCTAGCGCAGCGCGCCTTAGTCGCAGTGGTTGTTGCAGACTGGAGAAAGCCATGTAGATGTCAGCAGATTACGTGGAGACGAGGCATAAAGAACTGCACAAAGCGATTAGGTAAAGTAGGTGTCTCTCGTCTTCTGGATTGGGGTTCAAAAGACTCCGAAACTGCACGATTGGAGACACCGAAGGTCATGGCTGCAAACCGACAGCAATGGCGATCATGTCGTCACTTCTTATCAGACCAGAATGCTTGAAATTGTATGTATGCACAATTGGACACAGTTGGACTGTGTACTCTGTGTTGATCACAGAGGTGCGCTTTCTGCTCCCGTCCCTAAAAATAGGTCCGATCCCTGTCCTACTTACACATTATCACTTACCTTGTTTGCAATATGAGTTTGGCAGCGATCAGCGAAGTTTGCTTCACTGTTTTACGCTGTACAACGATGATGACTGAAGGATATGGCTACGAACCGACAGCACTGTGGTGCTCTCAACACCTTTTATCAATCCAAAATGCCCTGACTGATGTGTATGCATAGTCAGATTGTGTTGGTTTGTGATCATCAAGATGAGTGCGACTCAAATTGTAAATTTATAGTGACCATTTTTCAATCTTCTCATACGCGTTTGACTCAAAAAATGGCCAAATATATTGCCGGCTTGCGGACAACGCGGCAACAATGATAATAGACACAGCAAAATCAAGTCCCCTCAAATTCGGTCAGAATTGAGCGGAATGTAGTCCCAAGGATCGTTATCTCTCGCCGTAGGTAAGGCAGTTCCATCCTTTGACCATCTTGGTAGCAATCGTGTATGGATGCTCCAGCATCTTACGATCACGTTGCAACCATGGATTCCAAACTTGGAAGGTGTACTCTGTGTACGGTCGAACGTACACCGATAACAAACGCGGGCACAAACTGATTCAGTTCGACCAAAGAATCGCCTAAGCAAACTGATATTCTTCACAACAGCGGACGAAGTCCTGGTGCAATTGATCGAGCAGCCTAAGTCCTCTTGAACAATTATACCTAATGTTTAAGCAGTCTCACGGAGCACATAATGAGAACACAAATTGGTAAACAAGCTCGTCTTCAGTGTCTTAATCATACCATTACAACACAATATAGAAAACTAGTAACAAATAAGGATTCATAATGGAAAAATGAAAGTAATTAAAGTATTCAACAGTTCGTATCATAATTGGTTCTCAATTATCATTTGCTCGGATGTTTCACGACGGGTCACTTGTCGGCGATCCGGCCATGGGAGAGCTTGAATGCTTGCACAAGTTGTTTTCGAACACACAGAAGGGTTGTAAAGACTGATACTAACTGCCTCCGCTGTGGCTAGAATGCGAAACCGCACTTGTCTATAGAGCGTCCCATCGAAACGCTTCGATCACTTTTACAATGTGATTAGTGTCGACAATGTGTGACAGGATCGCACTTGTGATTGACTGAATTACTCCACGTCTGAACTACGCAGGATGAGACCCACGAGTGCTCTCGGACACGCCTGGTCGTGCGGTCAACATTGTATGTGTGATTGGGTACATGAGCGTACTTTGGGCAACTCAGATTGTCAATCACGCGGATTGAATATCTCATAAAAATTTTGTCTGTCTCACTCACTCTCTCTCTCACACACACACTTAATTACATGTTTTGTTTACGTACAGAAATTGCGGAACTAGAACAAAACACACGTTTCGCTTCCTCGGGTCCGGACTCAGGATTTGCTGTCGGCCCGGCTGCTGAATTAGCCCAGTTGGCCGCTGCGCCCTGGCCTCAACTTCTCGAGGCAAATCGAGCCAGACAGCGTGATCTTTTGCAGGAAAGAGAACGTCATCAGATGGCTGTCGAACGCGTCAGTGGGCAGCTGGAAAAAGCCCGGTGGGTGATAATTTGGGGGAAATTTTCCTTTAATTTTCGTTTTGTGCTAGGTATTCCCATAGAGTTGATAGGTATCATATTACGATTTCCCACTCTGCCTTTTTCTTCTCATCATGACATTTGATCCGTTGAGTGCTAAAATCGGTTCCATAACCAGTCACATTATTTAGTTACAATATCTCCTGACTTTCGCTTTCACACAGCTCCGTTGTGGTTGATGCTGGACGGTTTTCATGGACGCTTTTTCACTACTGATGACCTGTTTGTGGTTTATTTCAATCTGTGCGGCTTCCAACTTTACCGTTCCCCACTCTTTTCGGATTGTTGTTTTTGTATTCACTTTAGCTCCTTACCCCCCCCCCCCGCCGCTCTCTGACGGAAAGGAAACTCAGGCGGGTTAAAGGGAAATAAAGTGAATAGCTACTCTTGCGCCTCCGAGTCACCAAGTTTCTAAAACGTGAAATCCCGAACGTTCAAGATCCGTCCCCGAGAAAGATTTGCTTGTATTTACGATTAGGTTACTGTGTCCTCAACCATGACCACTACTCGTCTAACAGTCCCCACAAGACGCATTCATTTCCGCGTGCACATCGGTACTCAAACACCAGTAATCTCCAGTCATACTCTAAGAGGCACGGACTGTCTATACACTATGTACGGCAAAACTGGTCTCACAGATGTAGCATACATTCATGGACAGACAAATATCGCATTGGTGTACCGGTAGTTGAAGGGTAGAAATTTTTGTAGGTGATTCTGCGGTGACAAGCGGAGAGTGGAATGCAATATTCGGACAGCACTCGAGGCTTGACCAGTATATGAGTCTGGTGATTCGAATGAGAAGCACGCCTCGTATAGATTTGATTGCGGGACAACTTGAAGTGGTACCCGGCTATCTTGATTTGATATGCAAACAGCTTGATTTGCAAAAGGTAACCGGGTCAAAACGTCAAATGTGATGTGACCTTGTGATATGGATGTGAATACCTTCCCCCCAGGCCGTGATTCCTAAAGTACAGACAGTAGATATTAAACAATCAATAAGGTGTGTTAGTGACGTCCGAATAACGGGGAGACCAGCAGTTGCATATCTTCGGTTGGGCGAGATCAACCCGTCTTGTTAAGGTCCCCGAGAGGTACCTTGGTAAATAGTAAATCACGAACAGCAGCTGTTTCACATCACCAATTTGGTATATGGGTTCATTCCTATTCCACCATCGCTTTATCGCATTCAATTTCACTAGCGGTTTTAAAAGTGAAAAATAACAGCTAATTTATACAGTATCCCTCAATGATTGTCAGGCAGTTTATGTGACCACAGTTTTTCACTGACATTGTTAAATCTGTCACCGATGCTCTTCTCAGTTTTCATTTCTACCGCCAATCACTTTTGCAGCCAAAGACTTACAATGTTATTCATTGTGCAAACTCACTGTACTCAAACATTGATTCTGAGTACATGGTTGACTGGAAGAGCTGAGAGATGTGCGTGAAGGCGAAGTTTGAAGGATGGTCAGTTCTAGTCAATCAATCATATCAGTCTTCCCACAACACTACTTACCAGTAATTGTGAGTTAAATGCGAATTATCAATCCAGCCTGGTACGTTTGTGGCCAGTTAACCCGCAACCTTCATGGTAGACCTGATTTGGTGAGAGGCCTTCGATTGGAGTCAACTATGTCTCCTTCATTGCTATAGGGCCAACAATGAACTGACTGACTATCTCTGAAGACGATATCTGAACAAACATGAATGGATAATGCAGTTCAGCCTGAGCATGCGGTGCTTGGTACCGGAGTTCAAATCCCGAACGGGACGGTGGATATGCACTAATGATGAGCTCTAATAAGACCAAAACTGGTGTCTACAGTATTTCTGAGTGTATGGTTGACTGGAAGAGCTGAGAAATGTGCGTGAAGCTGAAGTCTGAAGGATGGTCAGTTCTGGTCTATCAATCAATCAATATCACTTATCCCACAACACTACTCACAAGTAGTTGTGAGTTAAATGCGATTCTTAGTGTATTTTCTCACTCTCACTTTACAGTGATGAAGCCGCTCAACTCGAGGCTCGCGTCGGTCAGGAATTGAGCAAGCTGTTGTCCAATCTGGAGACGGCGAATGCAAACAGACGGCAACAGCTGCGATCCCTCAGTCCGCCAGCACTCTACCCAAGGGCATCCACTTCGACTTCGGCGGATGGAGTTGCAATCTGATATCTCATTTGTGATATGGTCCTTTCCCATTCTTCATCAAAATATCAAGCCTAATATCGCTGCTTCACTCCCCCCCCCTTCAGTGTGTGAATCATGCATGTATCTCCGCTTCGACAAGTCCCTGTATATAATTCCTCTCGTTTTCCCACACACACGCAACCGCACTCTCCAACACCCCACCCAGCGGTATCCCATATACGCATATCACGCTTCACGCAATTCGTCTACACCTGTTCATCAGTGGTACGGCACATATTTGCGGGCTTCCTTTCCTGTCGGTCCAACGACGTTGCCAATGCTTTGCACACAATCTGGTCTCTTGTGTTTTACATTGAATTTCCCATACCAAAACCGACTTTATTCACTCCGAGAGATGAGATTTTCAGCACCAGTTTTATCGGCCTATTTAGCATAGGACAAATGTGTTTGTGTTTAGAGTTATTCAGAATCGAGTATCAGTTCAGTTCAGTTCTTACAACCATTAACCATGCACTTTTGTGCCCCGGTTTTGGTTGCCCATTTGGATGATGATTAGAATGTTGAGAGCAGATTTAAGCTAAAGGTAGGACATTTTCATAGACTGAAGTTGCAAGAATAATGAGTAGATGCATGAGAGCCACTGTTTGCGACATCCAACCATATCGCTCAGTGTCTAACCACCGGTGACCATGATCTCTGGTTCCCCATCCAGGGAGCCTAACGGGACCTATGTGAGCCAGTCTTCTGGTCAGGGTTTTCATACTCTCATGCCAGGTCTTAGCTTGACCGCCCTTGATTTTTTTCCAACCGCTACCTGTCTCCCCAAGCATCGCTCGCCGTGGCAACCTATCTGGTGACATGCGTAGCACATGCTCCAATCAACGTAATCTATGGAGGTCGACTACCTGTTCCAGTGGACGACCGCGATTACCTAAAACTCTATGCCTAACCTCAGCATTGCACATCCGGCTACCCCACCAGACTCGCAAAATGCGACGTAAACAGCGGTGTTCGAACACCGACAGTCTATTTTTATCCTGTTCCCTTAATGGCCAAGTCTCTGCGCCGTAAAGCAGAACTGGCCGAACTGCTGCAGCATATACTCTACTCTCGCGACGGCACCACAAATGACGCAAGTTGGCAAATGCCAACCGAGCCTTCTGTATGCGAGCCATTTCATCTGTGGTGCGTCCGCCAGGTGAGATATAACTGCCCAGGTAGGTACTTTCTCTGCAACCTCCCCGGTGATCGAAGGGATATATATATATATTGGCGCCATGATATTACCGTTTACTAGTCACCAACCCAAGTTGGGTATTTATCCTCGTGACAGTCGGAGGGTAGAACTGTAGTGCTATGCAATTGTCCTGGATTAGATCAACTGCAATTCTAACCTGATGGTTACAGAAGACATGCAATTAAGTTGTGCGCTAGATGGGTTGAACGGGAAAATGTTCAGAGCTTGCCACGCGTGTGTTGAATTGTTTCGTTCAATTATGAAATTGGTTTACTCAGCGGGCAGGGTGTTCATTGAACGTGAGAAAACTTTCATTGACCTTTGCAGAAATATAAAATTATAAACTGAACCGAAGTGAGATCTCACATATTCTAATTTAATTCTATTCCGGAATGAACTGTAGCGTAAATAGACCATCTCACTCAAACTCAATATCAGTCTTCGGACGATAGGAATCGATCAATTATCGGGGAATCTGAAGCTACGTAATAATCAGATAGACATCGCAAAATAGACATCCTAGTATTCACGGGCTTGAAATTTCCGGATAAACTCGTGGTACTTTGAAAGCAGTCAAATCCCTTTAAAGTACGTGCTAGACCAAGGAATCTGCCCTTGTCCTAGCGAACCATAGCTCAACAGGTGCGATTGCATAACCCCCGAATAATCCGAGTTCCAGGCTTCACATGCTATACTGTAAAGTTGAGTGGAAATTGTAAAAATACGTCCCCATTACTATCATTTGTTTGGTAAAACTGCAATTTTCGACTTAATTATGACAGTCGAGGCTCAAAAATTACTTGTTTAGTATAAAGCTTGATGAGAAAAAGTGTACTAAAGGGGTTGTCTTTTGTGAACGGTGTTTCCTACCCTCGACGTGTTAATTGATCCAAATCTCAGGCGGAGTTTAAGTGGAACAGCAAGCAATTACTTTTTTGTGATATCACTTTTTTATTTCAAGGTCTGTGAATGCAAAACAAAGTACCATTTATTTCACGCTTGAGATTTTTACTCACAGAAGTGTCGCATGTTATACGAAAACACTGAAGCTGTACGAGATATGTCAAATGACACATCGGTTGACCTTTCTTCAGTTAACAGGTGGTCCAACGTGCGACCACCACACCTTATTTCTTGACTAAGCTTTGTAACATCAATATACGTAAAGGATCATTTTTCTCAACACTCGTTGACCTCAAAATATTCCGATACTTTTTCATCAGATGGACGTACAACGGTATGGCTAAAGTTTTGTGCGTCGAGGCTAAAGGACTACGGGTCATGACTAAAGCATTGCAGTTTTTGGCTAAAGGATTGTGGGCCAAGACTGAGGGATAGCGGGTTTTGACTAAAGCTTGATGGGAAAAGGTGTTGAAGCGTGTGCAAGTATATTTATGTAGGGGAGAACATGGAATTGCCGATACAAAACGATTGGTTAAGCCGCTATTAACTGTCGCGAGTGGATACCGGTTGCAACCAGTCGCCCTGAGTTACGCTGTTCTTGTTCTGATTGGTTGACTCAGAACAAAGCAGTTTTCAGTGACTGTTTATGTGCTTGTACGCATCAACCGGACAGGCCATGGTGATAATCCGTATTTCTAACTACTGATAAAATCTTTGGTAGTAAAACAGGTATTTCGATTAGGTGATATAAGATGATTATTTTGGTGTTCCAGAGAAATGTTGCTACTCTCTTTCTAGACTCGCTTATTTCGGTTCAATTCTCATTGGACCACTTGTGGTCCAATCGAGTGTCCAGGTTTTTGTGCTCTAAGCGGTTTTCTCGACCTCCAACATTTCAATACGCAGTCCTTTTAGGAGCACAGAATTTTGTGATGCAAAATCTCACTATTTGCGGTTACGTTCATCGTGGTCAAAAACCTAACGGGTTACCTCTGGGAATAATGCTGACCGAGCGTATTGAAGTATACCGCTAGATAAGCCAACGGGTTCATTAATGGAATCGGTCTGTCTGTAACATGGCAACGGTATCCGTATTTTACTGACTATACTTGGACTGCGAGATATAACCGTTAGGAGCGCAAGAATTCCAAAGACTCGAGGCGATCGACCACTGGTAGTTGTACTGCACGTTGAAGGCAGAGTAGCAAGATCGATGCCAGCATACCGCTCTACCTTGTTCTCCAGAGTTATCTATGCAGCTGTTGTGAACAGTTCGGGATGGTGCTGTCCTCTCGGTATTCAGTTGAGGATCTTGCTCACCGTAATCAAAGAAGATATAGAGCACCTAAGCATCTAGAAGCTGTGAGTGGTTTCTGAAGCTGGAATCAGAACGTTGTGACAACCACGCGGCTGAACACCATGCATGGACAGTCATCTGTCGGGGTGAAGGGTGAAATCAACTCATTCTCAGACGAGTTGGTCACATCAGGGTAAAAGTAAGTAGCATCGTTTGGCATTCGAAATAGGTGCGTAGAAAAATTACTAATGGTCAAGGAACTGGAAGTTGGAGCGATAGAAATTTCAGAAACATGGCTGCGCGAAGGCACTTGTGCATCATTGACGTTCATCGACATTGTTTGGGAATCACAGACAGGATGGAGGCTGACTAGTCCAGGGTGCGGATACAGCAATAACCATTCTTAAAGATTTGCCTCACCGTTATTGGGATGTGGGAGTTTGCATTCCTCCTATATAAATATGTACAATATTTCTGTTGACTTTTGAGCGTGCTATTATGAAGCACCTATCCTCTAATCTTGATTTTCGTGATTCCAATCCTTTTTTCTTATTGCAAGCGTCGCTCTACTTTAGATGTGGTTGCTTGTCTTATGCACTGTTTTATCCACTATAGACCAAAAACAGAAAATTGTTCACTTTTGTTTTTTGGACTACACGAACGCGTTCAACTCTGTCAACAGGAACATCCTATGGACACTCTTACGGTAATAATCTCCCGCCACATCTTTTGCATCGGATGCACGACTATTTTACCGACCGACGCCAATACGCTAATCTTAATGGTATTAGGTCTTCTACTGTTACCGTAAACCGGGGCGCAATTTTATCCCCTTTTCTGGTCTCCTTTTATATCCAAAACTTGTCAGTCACCCCAAATGTTTTCACTTTTAAATATACCGATAACATAGTAGTTGGTGGTGCATCTAACAACGACAACCCTTTAACTAACCCCCTTCAATCAGCCGTAAGTTCCATTTCTGAATGGTCCGATGGTGTTAACCTTCCTTTAAACCCCAATAAATGCATTGAAGTTATGTTTTCCATTGACCGTAGGCCAATAACGCTTTTTGAATCAACTTTTCCCGATATCTTGATCAATAACTTAAAAGTTGAAAGGTCACAACACTTCAAATATCTTGAATGTTTCGTGTCTGCTGACCTCAAACGGCTCTATCACGGAGAACAAACATTTCTTGAAGTCAGAAATTTGACCTTTTATGTTTCACACCTTCGGCATTTGAGGGTGCCATCGTAAATCGTCTCCAAATTTATTTTCTCATGCGTTTTGTCATTGGACCTACTACTCTCACGTTATCTTTCCCGGTTTGGATTTCATATTAATTACACACTCTCTGAAAAGCATCTCTAGATATGGAGCTTTATCTTATGATGAGCTGGTTGATTCCATTGTCACCTGAATGTGTGTGACTCCATCTCGTTCGATGCCTCATATCCTTTACACAGCCCTATCTAGCTCCATTTCAACTTCTGTAACCGGCACTAAATTTAAACCTTTTTATACTCGTACCGCTGCTTTTCACAACTCTGTTGTACCTTACCTTTCACGTTTGTTGGATTTTAGGGAACGAATATCAAAGGAACCTATACACAGTCTCATGTAAATTTTGACGTCGAAAATGTCTATTTTTTACATGTTCTCCGTGTCCTATTCATGATAATCCAAGTGACTATTTGTCACATCTCTAAGCTCATTTTTAATAGCGCGCACACCAAAGCAAGAGCGATAACATTCTTTTCACTGAAAATTCTGTCCGCATTGGATGAATAAAGTGCACTCTTGACTTGATTAACAAAGCCAATGTGTAAACTATTCCGTTAGCCGCCATGAACGAAAACGAGCAACTGATCAGAGCGCTAAACTGACCAACATAGTCCTCAAAAAAGTTAACTCACCGGAATCCATCGGGACACAGAATCCATTCAGGAGATTTCTAAAATGAGTTCGTTCCAGGGCTCTCACTCAACGTGAACCGAAGAACTCAAGGTTCAGGATTGACCAAACCCCAACTCTTCTGGATTTTGTCTTCGCCAAATACCCAAACGGGCTCCAAGTGTATCATGTATCGTCTACCAGCCGGAGGGAGTAATCATCCGCTGATAATAATGATGCTTAACTCCATGGACCTTGAAGAGCTCATTAAACTAGGCAGTGGAAGTTTGCAAACAAAAACCACTCAAATCACAATGGAGCCACTCAGTGGTTGCGAAAAATAATCAAGAAAATATTTGCCGGGACTAGAATACCAGTTTTGTCCCGCGAAAAACAGGCAAACTGCCAACACTACCACCATGTAAACACCCAACTTTGGTCGGGAAATGTAGTAGTCGTAGTAGTTGAAGTACGCGCTAATTACGAAATAGGAATCACGGCTTAGCAATGACGAACGCCACGTAAGCACTGGATCACACTGGTACTTGCACAAAAGTATCCCACGTAATCCAAGAAAAAGGCCACATGAATAAGAGTTCGTTTATTGAAAGAAATCAGGTAAATTAAGTAATATGTACAAAACAAGTTCATTCGCCATCTAGGCCTCTGTCAATCGTGTGCTAGTTTATCTGGCGTTGTTCAGCTTCTGTCTGGGCCACACGGTTTCTGATTGATTAGTACAATCGATCTATGGTCTGTAGTCCAGAAGCTGTGACACGTACGTGCTTTGCTGAAGTCACAAAGGAAGCTTGATTGATTGCAGTTGTCCGAAAATTGAAACGCACCTTTCGATTGGCTGCGCTACGTTTTGTGTGCTCGTCGTCTCACTGGATTTTATTATTATCTTGATGTCAAACATGTTCCGGACCCATACGTACTCTCGTCAGGATATGCTTAGATTGAAATCTGTTAATTCTGTGCCTCACACAAATAGTATGCTTACAGAAACTGGCAACCATGCCTGGATCAAGAAGCACAAGCGTGCTGGATGGCAGTGGGCGCTTAATAGCACCCCTCCTGGCAAGATGACCAATGACGGCACATCATTGGTCAGTACCAACGTTCGCTCTCTCTTCGCAAAGATCTCCGATTCAACTTCCTCTCGGAACACACGCATCCATTCCAACACTTGTCGCATGCATATAAGAAACCTGGTTAAATCAAACCGTTGAGGGTGTTCTCGTGCAGATAGGTTTCGACTGTTACTGGCAGGATAGACAACATGGTAGGAAGAAAACTGGAGGCGGGGTGGCAACGTACATCAACATTTCTTGGTATGGCAAGTCTGAAGTGGTATTCAGATATTCCGAAAAATCCATTGACTGTTTATCCGTTAGTTGTCATCCAGGATTTTCCCGATATAAAAGTACAATTACTGCTATGTGCGTATACCTCCTATGTGTTATCAATCAGATATATCTTCTTTCTTTTGTCATTACATCACGTTTTTGGTTCCAATTTTAGATGGGAATCTTCATTTGGCTGTTGGTGACTTCAACCATGCAAGCACTGTCCCTCTGCTTTATGTTGGCTTATCCGAATTGTCTCATTTTCTAAGCAGAGGCAGCTCTATACTTGACAAACCTTGTTTTATCGCAAACTAATGGCCCTAATCGCTAACAGTGATCAATGTGTACTCCTCTTAAAACCATTGTTCTGCATATTCAACATTCATACGAACAAACCAGATAAGGTTTCATTTCCGTAACTTTTCATCAACCCGCATTTCTCTTATCTGTCGTTCCATAACGGTTGTTCAATCTTGGTTTACTTCTTGTTCATTACTTCTTAACTGTGTCAGTCTTCACCGAAACTATGAAATCGATTTTCCATTTTTGCTGTCCCATGGATACGCTGTTTGTTTGCAACGGCAAAATTGCATCTCCTCGTTTGAACTCACTACGAAGGTAAAGGGAACGATCCCATAGATCTCACCACCCATCTGCTGTAAAGTACTATTCTAACTTAATTAAGGCTGAGATAACACGCTTATACAAGACGTTTGCTTCCCAAATCCTGTAAACGAAAAACAAGGTTCCTGTGGCAAGGAATTCTTCTCTTATGCGAACAAAAAAGGCGAAATCTGAACAGTGATGCAGATGTAAATAGCCTTAACGCTGCATTTCTTCATCCGTCCAACGATAACCAGATACCCTTTTTCTCATGTGAGATTTCTAGTTCCGATCTGTCCCCTTTTTCCAATGATGGAATTTTTGAGCTTCTACGTTCCTTTAAACCATCGTCATCTGCGGGCCCTGATGGCTTTTCACCAGCATTTCTCAAAATTGGAGCAGCCCTACTAACTAGCATGATGACATCCCTCATCACCGAGTCTCTTCCTTTACACATGATCCCCGACTCCTGGCAACCAGTGACCATAACACCTGTTCCAAAGATCTCATCCTCAACCGTTCTTACAAAACGTTTTCGCCCCATCGCATTGACGTCTGTAGTTCTAAAGCTGACTGAGAAAGCCATCCTGAGTCGCTTACAGTCACTTGTCACCACTCCTCATGATCCTCTTCAGTTCGCGTATAAACCCAATAGATCCACTTTGGATGCCGTATCTACTCTGGTCCATTTTATCAACAAGTCATTCAAAAATTCTGTCAAATCTGTTCGTTGTGTTTTTCTCGATTATTCGTCTGCTTTTGGTTCTGTATCCCGGTCATTCCTCCTTCTTAAGCATGAATCTTTTGGCATCCCGAGATAGCTATTTTCGTGGCTTTCTGATTATTTCACCGAAAGAATCCAGTGCACAAAACTGGGCAGGAATACCTCAAGTCCTCTAGTCAATAATTCTGGTGTGCTTCAAGGTGCTATCCTCTCTCTGTACCTTTTCTCTGCTTTCAATAGTGATCTTTCAGTCCCACACCCTGCTCATATCCAAAAGTATGCTGACTATGTCGTTTTATGTCAGACCGTTTCTTCTTCTTCGGAATTTTTTTCCATCACCGAAAATCTGTACCCAATCGAACAGTTTTCAAACCAGTCTAGCCTTAATCTTAACATATCCTAGTGCCTGGAGTGCATTTTTAGTTTTTCCTGTTCTACATTCCCGTCAGACTCTGTAACCCTTTGTGATGAGTGACCTCAGCCAAATATCTGAGTGTTACTATCGATAATAATCTTCGGCGGTTGACACATATTAAGAACTGCATGGGAAAACTTCGGCGCCTCTCCTTTCGCCTCCGAAAGCTCACACAATTTCACACTCCCCAACAGGCTTTGTTCTCCTTTGTTGAACAATGCGTTCTCCTTATTTTACTTTACTTTACTTTACTGCTCCCCTGTAGTGTTTCCAGGTCTCTTGAAACAATACTTTAAAACTATCCGTCGTGGATTGCAGAACCGTGCATCTTTAATTTCTGCCGAGTCATTAATCACAGAAATTATTAATGGGAATATGAGGTTTTGTGTGACTTTTGCCAATAAGATTCTGAACGATCCCTCTTATCCTTCGCATTTTGACTTATCTTCTTGTCGCTCCCATTCTATCACTCGTTCCTCTTATCCGTACCTATCCTCTCGAATCAACATTTATAAAAACTCCATTGTACCGTATCTGGTTCGCATGTTGACCAACAAAGAACGAGTTTTAAATGAATAACGTTAATCTTTACTTGAATGAAACAAAATTCGGAGACATTTTTCCTACAGCACTCGATGGAATTTGTCGATAATTCTTTATTTTCTCCGGCGTGACGACTAGTCTACAATTTTTAACTGAAATGTGAGCATATCTCAGCTTGTAAAATTTATACAAATACAAACTATACACGTAAACACAATAGCAATATGGGTTCCATATTAGCAGATATTCTTCTAGCCAAACTGGAGAGTAATAACAATAACAATACGTGTGTGAACGTGAATCGGCGTACAATAACCGAGTTGTGAGGCAGCGGTAGAGAACTTACTTCCGGAACACACCGGTGTCTGGGAGGATAAAATAGCTTGGTCTCACATCGATCATCACTTCTGTATAGATTCTCTGGGTGGACAAATGTCTGAGACCACTGATAGTCACTTCTTTCACATCTTCCAACGAGGACATCACTTGAGAGGATAGCCTGGCAATTGTCGAACCAAAGTGGGAGGAAAGTGAATGAGCGGGCGTACGGAACGCAACCAACACAAGTGATTAAAAGTGACTTATCAGGTGAACCGGAAAATCCGATGAATTCTGAGGCTTACAATTGTCTATCACTAGGTTTTGGTTCCAGTCAGTACGGACTAGGCAGTATTAAGCAAATCTGCAAACACACAAACACTATGAGAATCGTACTGCTTTGGACCCTATGAGCCGAGGTTCAAGCTCCCACCACCGCCACCGGACTTTAGTGGTAGGCAGCTCTGCTGTCGTCCAGTTCAATACCACGCCTAACCTATCGGGACCTTGTGTGGTTCGCCACTCCAAGTCCTGGGACTTAGATTACCGGTTTCCACCACTGAACAGCAAGTCCTCGTAACTATGGGGTCCACCCCGTCTGCTGTTCATCACACTTAGGTGTGTAATAAAAAAAGACAAAGTCCCATCAGCCAGAAACGATCTGTGATTATCAAGCACGCAACGGATATTTTCTCCGTGATCCTTAATATTCTTAGTTGTTGTTTTTTCAAAGCAGATGATCATGCTAATTTCAGGTGATTGAAAAAGCACTGCATGCAATGTGACACGCAAGACCCGGCCAATCAGCGTTGAAAGTATGCAACAGAGTATAGGTGAATGCGGGCCGATAGGTAACGAAGTGTACGATGGAATTCAAGTCTCACATGAATGACGGTCGATTGGGAGACGTACATATGACTAGAATGGTTGCGAACTACAAAGGTATTCTCCACCTGTGCAAAATGTATTGCCGCACTCATTCCATGGCTCGCTTTCACTACGGGTTTAACTATCATATGATACAGCTGGTAGAACCAAACAAATCATAAATCACTCACTCTTGCAATCGGATATCTTTGGGTGGTGCAAGAAAATGCACAATTTTGTTCACTGTTTCCGCATCGTAAACAAATTGCAGTGGATCGGCTTGTACACGAATGCATTGATCCGCACGACGATCCAAGGGATTCTTTTCAAAATCCACGGATAACAGTTGGCCGGAACTGGTACGAGTCGGATCCGACACGGCTACTCGGCTGGTGATCAGAACCGGCACGCTGGTCGATTTGGACAAATCGGCCTGTTTCAGTGTCGGTCTTGCGCCAAGAGCTTCCAAACTGTCTAGACGAATCTTCACACTGTACGTATGAGTGAAAAAGTAACGAAAATGTAATATATCACCTATTAGAACTGGACAATTATTTGCGTTGATCTTCAAAGGTCGATCACTGCAAACCATGTTCCTACAGCAGAGAACACATATGACAACAATTTGATAGGGAAGCGGTGGCACGGTGAAATCCCGAATGAAAAAATAAAATTCCATCGCTTGTTAGTTATTTGGTCTCTAGGGGGTTGATGAGGCCCCGTCATTGCCCCAGAGAGTGAGTCTCTCAAAGCATCTGCTTAGAAAATCAAACAAGATGAAACGTTAAAACTCCGGCAAGATACCACACCAACGAAAGTAAGAAACATTCTCGAGCGAAACTGCACTGTGTAGCACTCCGGTCACCGTGGCATGGAAAATGTGTGTAAAACATATTTCAGTTAATGATGTTATCTGAAACTGAAAAATCCAATTTTATTGGGTCACAGACCAGTAGAAAATTGGTCTGCAAAGATAAGACCGGAAAGGGGCATCCGAGGTGACAAAAGTGTGGGCTTTGAGCTAGNAGAACGGTCAACAGGTCGACGATAAAAGATCACCTAAAGTGAACAGACAGCAAGTACGATGAGAGCGAAGACTAATTCCACTAAATGACCATTGTTCAATGAGACATGTCGCCCGTGGGCATTCCAGGGTGGCTTGCTCGCAATTAGCTAAAAGTGCGAAAGTAGATGAGGTCACTGGAACAGAAGTGAAGTGAATCGAAACGGAAGCACACACACCTGAGAGCCTGATCACCCGCACGTTGTTGCACATCCGCGGTAAGTTTGTTCACCGCCAATTTGAGAATACGCGGGTCGCTGTGGGGAATAAATGAGAATCCGGAAAGCACAACAGTCAGCTGGTTGAAGTGTGAAACAAATAGAAATATCAGAACGTGCTGGTTCACTGTGTACACGTGTACAAACATTACCAACGAAAATGAATCAGGATGAGACAGAAAATGATATCACAGTGACCGGATACCATGTCTCGAATGCTCTCAAACAGTTACGCAGAAAAATCCTCAATACTTAACCTATTCCCTATCTAGAGTGAGGTAGTGACTAATTGGTAATCGAGTATCACAGGAACACGATAGGTAGGTATACAGAGCAACCCTATCTGAATGTACCACCACAGCTAAATGAGAGTTGAACTAGATGACAGAACATGCGACCCGAAGTTTATCTCGTTTGGTGGTGAACGGTTCGTTCGATTGAACCCTCGTGTATCCCAAGTGTCCTTAGAAAGACATTGCGCACAACTTAGGGGCACTTATATGCGGTCAACTATTCCCCTAGTACTAATGGTAGACTTATATGGTTGCGCTTTGAAAATTAGAACGGGTAATCGATCGAATGAAAAAAGGCCATGTGCGCAACAAAAGACTGCCAGTCCAACGCTTCATGAACGCAAATACACTGGCACAATCAACCCGAATAACATGGAATAGGCTAGAAGACAACGTAAGCAAAGCAATCTCTATTTGATAAACAGCAGAATGGATGATAAATTCCACAAGCATCAAGACCTATGTGCTACGCATGTCACCAAATAGGTTGCCTCGGCGAGTGATGTTTGTCGAGGCAGGTAGCGGTTGGAAAAAGATCTACGAAGGTCAAACGAAGACCTGGCATGGGTGTATGAAGGCCCTAACCAAGAGACTAGGT
Organism: Echinostoma caproni; assembly: GCA_900618425.1. Taxonomy (NCBI): domain Eukaryota; kingdom Metazoa; phylum Platyhelminthes; class Trematoda; order Plagiorchiida; family Echinostomatidae; genus Echinostoma; species Echinostoma caproni. The sequence goes on from UZAN01045129.1 coordinate 20,396, forward strand.
CACATAGGTCCCGTTAGGCTCCCTGGCTGGGGACCCCGAGGTCATGATCACAGATGGTTAGAGACACTGAGCGATATGAATGGGGGTCGCAAACAGTGGCGCTCATGCATCTACTCATTATTCTTGTGACTTTGGTCTATATGATTTCTCCATCTTCCGCTTGAATTTGCTTTAAACATCCCAATCCTCATTCTGCTCCTTTATCTAAATGGTTAGCCAAAAGACAGCAACCAAAACCGGTGCACGAAAGTGTATGGGTAATTGTTGTAAGAACTGAACTGAACTGCTCACTCATGATAATCGGCAATCGGAACTCGCACCGGCCCGGATAAGCGTGGTACTGAACTGAACGACTGCGAAGCTATCTACCGCTATAGTTTAGTGGCGATGGCGGAGTTTGAACCTCAGATCTTAGGGTCTAAAGCCAGACAGGAACCGAAACCTAGACCGCCTGATCGCCACACTACTTCTTTGAATAAATCAACTAGAACGTTTTGCATACCATGCTTTACTTGTCCCGCTCATCACCTTTCTCGTCAAGCAGTATTTTATCTTATATAGGACTGGATTACATGTCTATTTGACGGTACCGTTCACCTTATTCACTCCTTCCCAACAACCTCGAGTTTGATATTTCAATAAGGCACAAAAGCAAACACCATTATCATTGTGCTATTTCTGATCGACTACTTGTCATCATCGGCTCAAACTCATACAGAAACATGACCATCCAGTAAAGTTGAAAAAAATGAAACTGTTAATCTCTCGTCAGAGATTTGGTCTATCAAGTCTTGAATGCATAGATGCTGATATCTTTCGGGAACGAGTCACTACAGCTTTGAATACATCTGGGAAACTATTGTAATCTTGACAAGCACTGATGATGTCACCTCGGCTGGCTGATGAAACGTTTGCAAACAAGTTTCTAAGCTCGGCGAACAGGTGGAATGGAATATTGTACTCTATTGGAACAACTAATGATGCTGTGACCGACAGCCATTTTGATCAGCATTACATAAGCCGTCTTTGTAACGCTATGGCACAAATTATGATCAAGAATAGACCAAGTGTGCGGACTACAAATAAACGTGATGAATTCATGACTAACCTTAATTGTTCATCTGTCAACGTAAAGCTTAGCTGACTCAGAGTCACGTGAATGATTGAAGACACAAACGTGGAAGGGAATTTCCCAGCAGATGCTCCCGTTTCTGAATATTGGATTGCCGCGTACAGACGCGCCTTTTCCTCTTTGGTCATCTCTGATTGGAAACGTTGCATTAGATCGGTTGGTTCACTTGACGACGCGGACGATGAGGTCTGGTTACTGCTCGAACTCGACTCGGACGAGGAGCGAGTAAACCAACCAAAGAATCCACCAGATGAAGTCTGTTTGGATTTGGATTGATGAAACTATGGGATCGGGNTGGGACGGAAAAAACAACTTCCGATCGATATTGAGCAGGACAAAATCAAGCAGTATGAACGTGCACGAGCAGCCTACAGCTCGGGTGATATAATGATATCTTATAGGCTACCACCACCATCGGTTACGGACAACAGCTACTAGTTCAACAAGAAGTTGAGATGCACCTGATTGATCAGCCGAAGAGCTGAGACAAGCAACTAAGTCATTACAAACAGGTATACTGCTCACGTGTGAATTTTGGTATAATAGGGAACAAAGAAGCATGCGATTTTGATGAAGGGAAATATGAGCCCGGAAAAGACAAACGAGTGATCCGAAAGTAACCGACACAACTTTGTAATATGAAAAACAAGTTCAGTATACTAAGAACTGAGGAGTTGATTTAAAACGAATGGGATTAGTACAACAATTAACCGGCAGAGACGGGAGCGTTTTAAACACATCATCCAACTACGCTTTCCTCAACTTATTCGTGGGGATTGTCGAACGGGACAGACTGCTTCGGATGGGTTGAGTTGATGAAGGAGATGAGAATGAGACGAAATATTTTTCGTTTCCGGATTTGTTCGACAGGCAAAACTTATTCGTACAATGAATCAAAATTTATAGCCTGATCAAAAACAGTAGCATTCGGGTTAGAACAAGTGTTGTGTATGAGTGACGATGTGCTAGTTTTATAGCCATCGGGGAAGTGTTGCTGTACATTTTTATAAGGCCCTAAAACTCCCACAATCTTTCAATGGATAAACGAGACCTCGTGGTCATCCGCAGTGTCGCACAGAGGGATACCGAACCAGGACACTAGAGTCATCTTTTTGTCTGGGACTAGGGGTAGTGTGAAGTGGTATTCAGCAATATTATCTGTGATCATAACCTTGTTTGTGAATCAGGTTGTGTTTACGAAACAATCAAATTCATCTAAAACCGTAACCGGTTTCTGAGAAATGAGCAAATGTAACGCTTGGCAACCGCACCAGTAATAGTTAATTAAGAGTGCCTGCATCTCAATGGACCTTTTCGGTTTATGGCGTTTTTGTTTGCTTTGCCTTGCAGGTTTAACTTCAACCCCGACCCACGGAAGACCTCTCTGCCAGCTTTTCCTCGTCAACTCGTGTCCCGCATTCCTACCGCCGTTCACCGCGCGCAAAGCCTCGAATCGTCTCCCGTTGTGAGAATACGAGCCGAGGGACATCCTGTCGCGCATATCCGTTCACTCCGCTGCGCTGCGACGGCCCAGAGTAAGTTTGTACTACACAATCCACGACGATCACTACTTCCCGAAAAACCGTTCCAGATCAGCCACGATGTGTATTCAGTAATACAAATACAATCAAACGCCGCACAGAAGCGTCATATCCATTCAGATACCGAGAAAATGGTCAAAATAAGTCAAGTTAATTCGAGACGAGATCTTTTTAAAACGCATTTTTACGAACTCGCTAGTTTCACTCGTTTTCTTGACATATTCCCAACTTTGGCCTGACTGAACGTAGGAACACCAATAACCAGCTAGTTGTTCAGTTATTGTATTGGTAAATTAGTAGGACGCGGGGATAATGCGAACTGTGGTCAGAAATGAGACAGGGGCCTGACAATACATATGACCTCACTTGGAACTGATGACCCGAAACGATACAGAATTACAATGCAAACACAGTACTGGAATAGCTGTTTAGTCATGTCTTCGGCGGTGGCTGCCAAGTGGTTAGGTCACCGAAGTGTAACCCGGGAGTCCTGGGTTCCAACCGCTCCACTACCGACCGTTTTCCTCATTCCCGTTTTTTATCCCAGGCCGAACGATATGCTCAACTCGAACTGTGATACAACACAATCATTTATTCTATAGCGATTGTTTCAGTTTCCATTTTTCACATTAAACGATTCAATCTGCACAACAAATAGCAACCAAGTGTGTGCGTGCGTGTGTGTTATCGACCGGCTTGGTGTGAAAGATTTGGACGATTTCTTGAACCTCGAGGGTTCAAGATGAGACGAGTTGTACGCAAAATTCAATAAATTTGTGTGGGAAATAAAACCGATATGCACCCGAGATAGATGTTTCGCAAGGATGATCATGAGACTACGGCTCAAAGCGCGGGATTAACGAAATCCGTACTGAAGCATTATTATAATGCTTAGTAGTGGTCGGGAGAACTAACCTAAGGGTGATAAGCGTTCTGGTAGTAGGAAATCTGCCTATCAGTCGTCACAAAGTCAAATTTATCTACATCAATGGTATATCTTTTCGACTACTATCGCGATAAAGGAGAATAGATTGTGTCACGTCTGAGCAGCCTCAGTACATGTGAGAATAAGCAGGATAGTGGAACACGTAGATAATATGTTTTAATTGTAACTAAATATTCGTATTTGTTTGTATTTCACATGGATATGTGCCCAGCGTGTGCACCAAATAGCGGATCACGGTGCAAGCCTTCTGTCATAAAACCTTTAAACGGGGGAATTGGACCCGTTTGACATTGATAACTATTATCCTGTGCACTAACCACCTCCATGTGCATTGGCTTGATACGATTTGAGACAGGGACTCATGCAAATGACTTTGCAGGTAACTAAAATGATTGTAAGAACTCTTGTACACCGAAAATCTAATCTAATCCCTACTGACCTCTCTCGCCAGAGTAACCATCGATTGGAGGAACAGAACGAAAAGTTCACGGATGGCGGATTATAACCCCCCTCCCCCCGTTCGTTCGTTTCCTACACGTCACGTTTTGCTGATCTCTGTTTGATAAAAAATGATAAATTGAAGGCAACTGGAGGAAAAGTAATCTGCCCCAATGAATTGATGATGCATNTTATGGTTAACCATACAAACAGTCTAACAAAGTCTATCTAAGTGTGTATTCCGAACAGAAATTTAAAAAAAAATATCAAAGAATATTGAACGTTCTAAACCTATGTGCTGAGGTAAGGATAAACGTTCGCAATGATTTCCCTATGGAAACGCGGTGATGCAGATGGTCAAAAGGACACAAAACACCAGTGTCCACGGCGCCCGTGTGGCAGCAAAAGAATTGTGGCTGGTGTACGGAAGACAAGATGTGTGATGCATGTTCCTCAGGATAATACAAAACACGATCAAACGACAACGAATGGTTGAGATCACATGAAGGTCAAGTGATGAGTACGTGGTCCCATCTGTCCCCGGCAGCGCATGCGCAATTAAACAGAACAGTCTAACCGTGCGTTCGACCGCGAGTGACGAAGCACGAAAATCTATCTTTTGAATGCAGAGAAGACTGCAATCGGGTGAAATTATACAGTCTGAGCTGTGTGATTGACACCGGTGATGGCCTTACGGTTTGGATCTTGAGATGAAAGCCATGTTACCAGCTGCATCGTGACTACAAAAAAATCCAAAACCCTGCACTGACGCTCTTCAAAGGAGGAATCCGAATAGATCCCTATCATTCGACTAGCTCTTCTGCTGAGTTAGACGAAATTCCCGGTTAAATGGGTAAGAACTTTAGGCGAAGCTAAATTAACTGTTTCAAAATGGAAACAGAGAAAGGCATGTAAAATTTTTGAAGAGACAAGTGAAAGTTAATGAGCAGTGCAATTATACGAAAGAAACTTTGGTAGCAGACAAGTCAAAGCAGTAGGGAAAAAACAAATCAGCTCGATGGGGGTCAAAATCTAGTGGAACTTCCGTAGCGAGCTTTTAGAACTTTGTGTTTTGTTGCGATATAACAATGGGATAGTAAAATCGACGATGAGAAAGGGATCGGCATAAAAGGCTCCTTTCGGAATAGATATGAAACAGATTGAACAACAAACTGAAGATAATAGCAACCAAGTACCTGTGCGCAGTCCGAGCTGCACGGATGTACTGTTGTGACACAACAATGATCCACAACGGAAACTAAATTCCACTAAGGGGGACTGTAAGTGTGTGTGTGTGTGTGTACCATAGAGCACACACGTATGGCGCCCATAGAAAATGACTGAGAAAATGGTACTTACTTTTTTCATGCGAAATCCACGTTTCTTTGACTTTTTCTCGCTCGCCTTGACAGGCGGTGGTTCAGTGGCAATGAGCTAAGTAATTTGATCAATGAATGAATGAACAGGTGGATGGATGGATGGATGGATGGATGGATGGATGGATGGATGGATGGATGGATGGATGGATGGATGGATGGAGATAATGATGAACAGAGAAAAAACGATGTACAAAACCAAACCGCTCGGCTAGTGAATTAAGATTTCGATGGTCTCAAATTAAGACTACATATTGCAGCTGCATTAAACACAAAGGAATAAAAACACCATCTATGTGGTAAAAATGAGCAACAAAATTGCATATTTGAATGAGCGAAGTAATAAACGGACATCCACTGTTGTTCAGGAGAGAAAAATTAATTAAATTGTGGATGATAACTAAATAAACAGGCGAAGGCTAGGGTTTTTTCAATTCATTTTCCGCAGAGAGAAAATTCTTATCTCTGCAGTGCGCCATGGTGAAGCGTGAATGACACAGAACACGTGCTTCACATCGCCACAGATAATTAGCAACCTTCTGCATGCATTCATGACGCGCCGCCTACTAGTGAGGTGAAATGATGACATACCTGCAATTCGGCCTGTTGACGACATAATACGATGTTGAAAACATTTAGAACATCTTCCGCTTCCTGAAAAAGAGAAGTAACGTAAAATGAACGGAACGGTAAGTGTGGAGAAAATCTAGCAATCACCCCACCAAAAGACCAATGTCCTTTATCACTTTTATTATCTCATAACAAAATCGTGATGCAAACTAAAACGGTGGATAGTATGCTCCAGATATTTAGAAAAAATTTCAAACAATTGAGGAAGTTTGACCAAATGATAAATTAAACAAAATGAACCCCGTAAGTGAGCGGCTCCAGTGTGGTCACTTCAAACAGCCAGACCACGGCATTCCTATGGCTTAAGACTTTTGGGTTATGGCTTAAGATCTAGTGGCCATATATTTGGTTAAGTCAATGGATATTAAATGATCGCTAATGTCTCATCAACGATGTGGAATAACGTAGCCATATTATAGCTCAGGGGTTGAAGTTGCGGCGAGATCAATCTGATTCCTCGACGCATGGCAAAATATCCGTTTTAGCTAACAATGAACGACAACGAAATCGGTGGGAGGATATTCAATACATGTTATACAACCAAATACTTTATGTTTCTATCACATTATTGCATGATACACGATAAGGGATTAATCCATAATCTCAGATGCTCAGCTAGATCAATATTCAGAAAGTTATTTGAAGGTTATAATCACTTTTCTATGGAGAACTGATAATCTTTTCAAAGTTGTCATGAGCCTGAGAAATTCAGCTGATATGTATGATCACTGGAGACAGTTCAAAACAATACAAATTTAAATCGACGCGCACATAATTTGGACACCTCTCTTACCTCCAACAGACGTTGTTGCTCTTGGGTGAACTTTTCGCCACGAAGATGTTTGACCCATAAAACAACATAATCCTTTGCCAATTTCCTAGTCCGTTTGATGTGGTCCCAAGACCACATTCGTCGCCGGCGTCGGATTGACTCTTCCAGAATAGATGTGTAGGCATAGCGCCACCTGTAGACAGATGAGTAAAACAATGGGTCTGAATTTGATGCGATGAAAATGCAAGGAACAAATGCAATTGAACCTATTCTGTCAAGATAATGGCATTAGATCGTACATCAGACACATCAAACACAAAACACACAATACCAGATGATCCACTGACTTCCACATATCATTGGTCACTTGTGACCACGAAAAACAAAATTACAGAAACCGTAAAAGCATCAACTTGATAATATAGTTAGCGACGAACGGGAAAAATAGGCTTGCATGTCAAATTTAGACGATCTCACAGAGCGAAACCTCGTCCAGTTGAATTTGTGTGCAACAAGCATGATTAGTGGTAGTGTTTTAAAACCCAACGTTCGAAATAATTAATTAATTACATTACACAAAGCCTTACGCTCAATCAGGTCATTCACAACCATATTCTACAATGCGTTCGAATTGCGAATGGTACTGTCACATATATACGAGAGCCCGGATTGGCAATTATCTATCCGTTTAATTGTTTATCAGTCAGGAGACAGAGTTTGGTTGTGAAAAACAAGTTTGTCGTCTTCTATGGCACAGCAGCGTAAGCATTACGCGTAAAAGAAAAGTGAATGCTATTGGTGACAAATGGTGTCATGACCCTAATGAAATTATTTGATAGGATTATGGTGCCAGTTAGCTGTGATCAGATAAGAAGGACAAGAGGCAGATTGGGTTATGGTCGAGTCTACAAAACACATCTTGTTTGTGAGGATAAACAGTGCAACATTGGTGGTTTATCTCCAGAGTTGGCTGCTGAACACCAATTTGCAAACGGTCTTTTATATATTCTCATTTGTTAAGGCATTGTAAACAATGTTTGACTTCGTCTTTTTTAAGTTAAATTCATGCCATATTAATTTTCCAAAGGGATTCCCTCAAAACAGCAATAAAAAAACAGTGAATCAAAGTGAAAGTGGAAATCTTAGAATATGTGGGTGAAGTGAAAACCTGTGCTTTTGGTTCCTCAATTTGTATCATTTCTCATTGGTATGTCTCAGCGTGGCACGATCCAATCTATCAAATGTTGTTGAGTGCAAGGTTGATAATTCATCATCATTATCGCACAACGTGAAGTTCGCTTCACTATTGAAGCGAACTTCGCTGATCGCTGCCAAACTCATATTGCATACAACGTAAGTGAGAATGTTTAAGGAGGATAGGGATTAGACCTACTTTTAGGGACGGGAAAAGAAAGCGAACCTCTATGGTCAACACAGAGCAGACAGTCCAAATGTGCATACATACTATTTCAAGCATTCTGGTCTGATAAGAAGTGACAGCATGACCTTCAGTGTCTCCAACCATGCGGTTTCGGAGTCTTTTGCATCCCATCCCGGAAGACGAGAGACACCTACTTTACCTAATCATTCTGTGCATTTATTCATGCCTCGTCTCT
>UZAN01045130.1:17076-33680 GCA_900618425.1 Echinostoma caproni
GACACACCCTCTAAGAATAGACAGCATAAAAAAAACCAGCTGATGACACACTGTTGGCACCGAATACGCTCTCCATTGGTCAGGTGATAAAAATGAACTCTGGCCAAAGGGGAAACTGGATTCAAGTGTTTCTCGTGAAACTGGATTGGTCGAATGCCCCGATCAGTGGTTTAACGCCAAATGGGAAGTTCCAATAAGGATTAGGTATAATCAATAGCCACAAAAAAAACAACAACAATCGGTACATCTAGAAGATACTAGATTTTTTATAGGAAGTAAGATATACTTCACGGGAAACAGATGGTATCTTCCCTCGGAATTCAAGGACCCCCGGGTTTGATCTAACTACACTCCAGTGTTCTGTCTGATTCATCATAACTGGACGCGGTTCAGTCGAATCGGAGAAGCATGTCACTAATCACGGATGAAAGATGCATCACATCCGATCGTATTTGGAACGCTGGCTGTTTCTGTACGATAACAGCTCCAAGTTGTCGTAAAGAGTTAAAGGCCCTCCAGTCACGTTTAATTCTTAACCCGCAGTGAGTAGTCAGTAACGAAACACTTGAGAATGTGTAAGTAACAATACTTCTTTATATAGTCATATGTACAGATCTTTCTTGCAGACCAAAATTGCATCTGTTCCAGTTTGATTCGACTGTGGAAGAAAGGAAAACTCACGAACAAGCGAACGAACGTGTGTGGCACCAGTTAGTCATAGTTTTGTTCATAGAACCGACTCGCCCCGGTCGCATTCCATGCCAGACTACGTCGAACGCCATGTCGAATTTGATTGCCCGTGAGCCAACTGGATCCGGTCATGACATGATCATGTGTGCCAATCCCGATCGCCGTGCTCGCCAAAGTCAAACGACGTGCCAGTCGCAAAACCCCCGTGGAATCTCCGTCCGGATAGCGCGGAGCCTGCAGTGCGTTATTTGCAACACGGGCCAGGGCGAGACTGAGCCGCCTGACATGCAAATCTGTTGCTGTGACTGAAGTCCGATAAGCATCGTTGTCGGACGGACGCGGTTGCTGTATCATTTCTCGCTGGGGTTCCGAACCCGGGATCGGGTTTGGCACAGGCGCGGGCTCTTTCATCGGTTCCGATTCCATCATTTTTAGATCCTCGGCTGGGATGGAGAAGGGCACAGACATGGGATTAAATTTGTTCGGACCGGTACGCTCGGTAAAACACAATTGAACTTGAAATCCAATTGCCGCAAGTAGAATGATGCAACCGGAAACGAGCAAATAATGCACAGATAGGAAGTAGCCACATAACAGCAATGTGGTGCTGCCGATGAGCATCAAAGGCACGAGTAGTTTCGTGATGATAAAATGCATCACCCGAAGCACACGTCGCCATCGCTTCCGTCGTTTCACCTTGCGATGAATAGACTTCAGTTTGGATAGATGCGCTTCCGGTGAGGCGGAAGCAAACGGCACTTGTGTACCCGGGCCACTGGATTCAGTCACGGAAGAGATGGTGGACAATGAGCTGGAATGATAATTAGACTGAGGAGTGGTATGAGTGGATTCCTCGGCCACAGAATTCAAACGCACTTTGGGGAATCGGGCAGCCAGAAGTGGATTAAAATTGGTGTTGTGCACAATTTGGTCACCCCGGGAACAATCCGGGACTGGTTTGATTCCGTTATCCGATTTGGATTCCGTGTCCATCGGTGGTGAACTGGTGGTCTCACTTTCTCCCATACTTGGAGAATAATCATAGGGCATGTCTATTTGTTGTTGTGGATGATGCATTGCCATAGTTGGAGGTGGGAAATGTGCTAATCTACTGAATGCGGGAAAAGCGTTACGTAATCAAAGTGAGTCTATATTAGCTTCCGTGCACAACATGGTCGCCTAAAGGAGAGTGAAACTCTAATGGGGTAAATTTATTGCGGATTCAGTTATTTAACCCAGGGAGCCAACCACGAAACAGAATAACGCTGACCAATCAGCAGAAAGAACTGTGCACCAATAGAATGGAGATCAATGGGACTGACATTTGAAAAATTCGATGCATGTCTTTTTCACTAATTTATAAACTATCTCGAATCTAGACGAATAAAGTACAACATTCTTACTCACCTATATATTTTACAAGAGCTGAAGACTAATTCTGAATCTCAGGAGGACACAGTCAAAGAATGAATGCATTTTTATTTCCTTATCACTGGGACCTATCGTCCGCAATTAATTCAGATCATAAAACAAATAGTTTTATTTCGTAGATATCACATCTCAGCTCTCAACGCCTCAAAACATACAACCTACTGCAATCCTTACGGAGTCGAAACCACCGATATGATAAAAACTGTCAGGTACTGTGAAACCACAATGTTTGCAAACCTTTGTCGCTCGTTCATCAATTCATGCGCATCCCATAAAGGCTCATATCGTGAGACTCGAGCTAGTACTTCATTCCTCTCTTCTCAATCACTCACTCAGAATATGGTTATTTTCTACAGGTTACCGCGATCCCGACCGTTAAGGATGTAAATGAGAGCAAATTTTATTAAAGTATTATTATGATCGAGCTCATGCGCCAGGAAATGCATTGAAATGTTTCTTCGTGTGTGTGTGTGTGTGTCTACACGCAGGGTAATTTTGCGTGGTGTGATGCGTATCGCCTTTGAATGAATGAGAACAGTCAAGAACTGTGATTACTCAATTTGACTACAGATATTGACCATACTCGTGCAACACCCCGACTTTCAACACGTTTGTTCTTCCCTACGATTAGTTTCTCCGGCCTCATTCACGGGATTGAATATGATATTGCCCCTCACATCACATGCAACATATTCGTAATAATATACACTTCTGTCTTTGATTCTCTTCTTTCAATACCATGAAAATGTACGATTTTTCAATTTCGACGATCATTGGTGATGCAACAGTTGTAAGATAACAAAGCCACGGTAACAAGCACACCACTAGATTTTATTTATCCAAATGACCCATTGACAACAGACAGGTACATTCACGATACATGTACTGTACTATTACCTGATCCATATTCTATTTACCTTTCTTCAATTTTGAGCATTGGAAACAGTCGCCTTCTCATGGAGTCCACCAATTTTACTATTCAACAGGAACCTAACAACAAGGCATTCAGGGTTTACTTCCAAACGGTAACCAGGAGGAAAACTCGCCTAATCCAACTGGACCATTCTCCGTATTGCTTCTGTGCAACTATTCTCCGCTGCGATCAAATTCAACTATCGTCTTGGTTCTATGTGATCGGTTTTCTCCCTCGTTGTTTGTGTCTGGATGGAGAAATTCTGTTGATTGTGCAACGAATTGGGCTTATGTTCACGTCGACATACTTTCACTAGTCAAGAGAGGACTGATCAGATTTCTGTGCCTCTCGGGTTAGACTATACGTGAAAATCTCTTGGATGTTCCATTCAACTTGGATACGGTGACGCTACAAGTGACATACGCAACGAAGTGCACACCTCAAGGCCAAATTTCCAAGATCAAATTGTTTGTTTCTTGGAACATATTTTTACATATATTAGAGATAATGCGTAAGCAGTTGGTAGTCAGATAGTTTATCAATTTGAAAATCAATACATAATGCATGGAGTGTCTAGGTTCGTCAGGTATGCAAACCGACTATGTAAGCTAAAATCTCTAATCCGTTGCATAACAGGACACTGAGCGACCGGGAACTTGCCTTTTTTTGATCAATTTTGATTCCACAGTCAATCGAGTGATTTCCATACGTCAGTTCTTCTTCTGTTCTATCAGAATCAGTTCCGCTATGGGCCTTATTGTTTCATCCCGGTGTGTGATCTGATTCTAGGAATGGTTCACTCGCTATCAGTATCGTTTCCCCTTTTTTGTACTGGCATGAAAAACAAAAGCACCATTGTAACAGGATGGCACAGTAACAGTGGGACAATTCGGATAATTGCCAGTGTGATTTTGCAGAATAAGGTGGGTAGTGGACATGGTGAATGCAGAGAATGCGTGTTCAAGTTGGTCTTGACAATCCCCTGGGATTCACAGCAAAGAACGAGCGAAGATTTTGCTTACTATCGCGGCGATCATCGTCATGGGGATCGAGAAACCCAGTCCGACCACCGACCAGTGACTGTGGAGTACCGATGTATCACGTGATTTTATCTGTCCAGTTAGCCCCGTCCCCAATTTAGACCCTATTTCTGTTCAACAATATAGATTGAAAATTATTTCCATGTAGCGAACGTTCACATTTCTTACTCAACTGTTCCACGAAATAATCATCCGCTTCTGTCAAGTCACTGAAGATCATGCACACATTCACAAACTTGCCGACCATAGCGTACGCTGTTTGGCATTGTAAATAAATCCGACAAACAATAGAAACGAGAACCAAAATATTTCCGGGCACCCTGTCTGAAGCTGGACAAGAAACGAGTATGAAATCGACTCACTTTCCATTACATTTGCGATCTTCGTTTTGCGATCGGATCGGTTTTCTCAGTGACTAGCTGCTCATCGCATATTCAGCTAAGCGTAGTTTTCGTTGCCATAATGTATGTTCAGGCAGATTCGAATTTTTGAATCACACTACTTCTACTATACAGGGAAACGAACTTAACTGACCATTGTCAACCTGGCAATGCACATGCATTGTGGTTCACTGGGTTCACAGGGTTTCCAGACACTAAGCAAGAGAACGATTAGAGTTCCCAACCAAAGTGTTTATTTCTGATAAGACCCTAACTACAAGGCAGTAGGCGAGGCGAAACGGAGGCCCATTTACTTGGATCGATTATTTCTCCACCACTTTTTACCGACTGTAACGCAAATTCTAGTCGAACTCCCAACCTGGAGCAACAGGAGACTGGACTTCGTCCGACCTCCCAGGTGTGATTAGATCTTCGACTTGACAAAAGCCATCCTGTGTGGTCGTTGGGTCAGAGAAGTGCACAAGCCATCACACCACGTCAAGGTGCAGTCTCATCGTGATGCCTGATAATGAGTCCATGTACGAAATAATTTTTGATAATTAATTTGATGATTTTTTGATGATTTTAACTGCTCGTCCTCATAATAACAATAACAATAGCAATAGTAACAATAATGCGATACCTCTGGTGTTCAAATCCCTGACGGCACTGTGGATATACACTACTGCTGAACTCTAATAAAAGAGCGAATGTAAGTACACAACTGATGAGATTACCACGAAATAGTTGAATTCAACACACATCCTGTGATCATGATGCCTGTTCTCGCTCTCATGCAAACAAAGGCTGCCTGGTGTGAACTACTGAACTGGCAAAGAAAAGTAGCAGTGGTGGAACTCGAACTCAGGATCTCCAGTTAGCTATTATGCTGACAGTGACCACTTGATCATTGATTCTTCTTCTTCACACACACACACATACACATACACATGCTCATCAGCTGATCCAAATAACCACACATTCGAGAAGCAATTCTCGAAGGTGACCACCAAGGTTTCGAAATTCCATAACTACGTTTACCAAAAGCTATTGGCAAACCGTTCACGGCAGCTTATGTTTTGGAATCATGCGGAGGAAAATACTGGAAAAATATTTATTACCAGTACCAAATTTGTGTTCGACCTCAATTCGCGTGCGTTTGTGATGTTCTTTGCTCAAGGTGAACAAACAGATGACGGTGAGTAAGGTCCTCCTTCTCTCTGCAACAACGACCCAATTAAGATTGGGAAAAGTGCGCGATCCAGATGCACTCCATCGATACCAGCAAGTCGATATCCGAAAGGCCGCTGAATCGATCCTGCTTCACTTGAGACAGATGCAACCACAAAGATCAGGACCGCGAAACCCGAACTATACAAACAGCGGAACATAGGTGCTAGGTGGTATCATTACCGTGACCACTGACAACTGGTATATCATGATTTATCCACATCCGACCTAGTCAATTTCATACCTATTTTGCTTGTCCGAACCAAAAAACACGACATCTTTTACGATTTGGTTCCATAAAGTTGTCCTCTCGTGTACACATTGACCCATATTGATCAAAACGCAACCACTGATCACTAAGTAAATGTTTCATTGACAGAAAATCAATCATCGATTGTAGCTTTTATTGAACACTGCGGTTGACCGTTTAACACTTCCATGATTCGGTACGCGGCAGATCGACAAGTCATACGGCCGATAAATTCTCGGTGATTAGGAATCCACGTCGTTTGCCGCATTGATCGACGAATAGAATGGGGTAAGCTGTACCGTCTCAATCGCCGATCTTGCGCACGGGCACGCATGCACACACACACACACACACACACNNCGTGCACATCATATCTGCCTGCGTTCCGTGATCAGTGGTGATCAATCCCAATGTGTCGAATGTTTTGGGCTGGTCGTTGATTTTGTCCGACAGATAATTGTCCAACAATTTTCTTATCATCTGACGAATAATGATCAATGCGTACCTAAATCGCTCATAAATATAGTGATAAATATGTGGGATTAAGATTTTATTGAACCAAAATCGGGAAACAGTTCTCCCGACCTCCCCCCCTCCACCGGGAATACAACCAATGATTCGGGGGGTTTTCTTTTCACTGGAAGAAAGACCATTGTTCATTTGGAAAACTATGAGTACGACTAGTGTGGGAGTTGATCAAGATACCGAGCAGAAACCGATGTTAGAGCAAAAAAGATGATTGCAAACAAAACTTCCGTCAACTTTCCGATACTATATTGCTCGACCAATGGAATGCGCGAGCGAGGAATAATATGGGCAAGTCAAAACATCACAATGCACGCGGTGACGGGGTTGTTAAACCCGTCTTGACAACGCGCTCATCTACCAGGATTATGACTGTCCACCCCACGTGCAACTATCATGGAGGATCTTTTTGTACAAAACTCGTCAATTTTATTGAATCACAAAAAAAAGCACAGCGCACAACTCGAATGCAACAAAATTGGGACTGCTGACATTTGTCGAACAATCAAGCTGAAATGCAATCATGTCCATAAAAAAATCCGAATAAAGTAGTCCACAAAACAGAGCTTGTCTGTCATCTGTTTCCCCTGCAACAAACATTCTAACAACTAACTAAACTGACATTCCGTAATCAAGCGCGATTTAGTTTCTGATTGATTGCATGGCTGATTGCATGCGGTTATAAACGGGGATAGTCACACTCCGTGATTCACGACCAGAGGAACGTGATTGAGTGGTCCAATTAGGAGAGTCATTTTTTGCTATTGAAGTATTGGGAATTTTCTCTACTATGCTTCATAAATCCTCAACCAGAGTACGTGTCAGCAACGCTATCAAAATCAACTCGGTGGAAAGAACCGCTGTTAGAAGTGCATCTAAGTCACCAAGGGAACGAAATCATTTTCTGAAAGTTTCGATAGAGTATAATTAACTATTAGTTAGTTGTTTAGCTTAGAAATAAATTGTGTGGTGTATAGATATGGCACTGATCAGACGCGTCAGTCGGAACTTCATTAGTTATACGGTATATTTGAGGCTGGCTCAGAATGTGGCCTAGTTTAGCATCAGATGAGAAGTGATTAAAAATGAAGTTTGTATGTCGATTGCGTAAAGCTCAGTAGCCTCGGTGGGATTCGAACCCACGCATGGACGCCGCCTACGCTTTATACGCACATGGTCTACCAGCTGAGCTACGAGGCTGCACCGATAGAACTGATCTTTTCACATTCGAATTCACCCATCCAACAGCTCAGCTAGTAGAGCATGTGCGTACAAAGCGTAGGCGGCGTCCATGTGTGGGTTCGAATCCCACCGAAGCTACTGAACTTTTCTCAATCGACATACAAACTTCGGATCTGCCAAACAACAATTTGAATGAAAATGAAGAGTCAAGATTGGATAGGTTCATTATTTTTTCATTTTCAATTTCTTTTAATGAACTCATATCAATCCAATTTTCAGGAGGGCTACCGTGCAACACACCCAATGGTGAAAGCCAGACAATGGTGTTGGTGGCGATAGGATTTGAAAACGCGTTCCCACGGGGATAATAATTTGATGACGTTACTCCTTGGTCGCCAACGCCCTATTGTGAACTTACAGAATTTGCACAATACTACAATCAGAATTGACGGAATAGGTATGGTATAAACGATTGAAATGAGTACACCAATAAATTCTCAGAGTAGACGGGGCTAAAAAGGGAGTGAAATGACAGTTATTTTGCCGGTAACAATCGGAGACGAGAGGCATATATATATATATCCTTTTCCAATAGTACATTAGTACAGGTGTTGACCATACTCGTGCAACACCCCGACTTTCATCAACTTACTTCGTCCCGACGCTTAGTTTCTCCGACCTCATTCAAGGGATTGAATAAGATATTACCCGACACCTTACGTAACATATTCGTAATAATATCCACCTGTGTTTGCCTCTGTTCGGTGAATGTAAATAAAATTTACAATTTCTCGATTTTGACGATCATTGCTGGCGGGCCAGTTGTAAAATAACAAACAAACAGGAAAAAACATGACTAGATTTTATTTATCAAAATGACTCATTATTAACAAACAAATATTGTGCTATCATCTGGTCCATATTATATTTGCCCTTCTTCAGTTTTAAGCACTGGAGATATCCGCTTTCTCACGGGGTCCACCAATTTGATTATCAATCAGAAACCCAACAAAAATACGCTCAGTGTTTACTAGTGGGATAGAAATTTACTTCTTTTGATCGGTAAATCACAATTCATTGGAAGACTAGATCAGTAGATCAGCGTTCTCTGTCTGCTGAATTACTCGTTGGGCACCAGTGTGAATAATCCATTGATAAGATCAATACACGTGCACTGCTTTGTTGAGCGTTCAATAATTGCTTCATTTCAGGTGATCTCAGCTGCTTCTCAAATTGAGTCACCATTTTCCAAACGGTAACCAGAAGGAAAACTCGGCTAATCCAACTGGACCATTCTCCGTATTGCTTCTGTGCAACTATTCTCCGCTGCGATCAAATTCAACTATCGTCTTGGTTCTATGTGATCGGTTTTCTCCCTCGTTGTTTGTGTCTGGATGGAGAAATTCTGTTGATTGTGCAACGAATTGGGCTTATGTTCACGTCGACATACTTTCACTAGTCAAGAGAGGACTGATCAGATTTCTGTGCCTCTCGGGTTAGACTATATGTGAAAATCTCTTGGATGTTCCATTCAACTTGGATACGGTGACGCTACAAGTGACATACTCAACGAAGTGCACACCTCAAGGTCAAATTTCAAAGGTTAAGTTTCCAAGGTCAAATTGTTTTTTGTTTCTTGGACTAGTGTCACCTATTTCCATAATACGTGAGCAGTTGATAGCCAAATATTTAACCAATTTATTGAACTTAGGATATGTTTATTACTTTACTTATTTGTCAAGCATTGAATGAAAAGAGATAAGCAATTTAGAATAAGTGTGTTCATCATAATAATCACTGTAATGGAATAGGAATCATTCGTTTGAAAGAATAAATTTTCATAATCCTGTGTATAAAATGTTTTAATTCTAATTTGTAGTTTTTGAACTACTACAAATTGTATCGTTACACTCCAGGTCGCGCAAATTCAAACGATAATGAAAAAGAACCAAAAATGACAGAAGCTTGAGATAAAATCGGGATTAACTACTTCTCACCAGTAACCATCAAGATATAAGTATGATATTGCAAACTGAAATGGATTTCCAAAATGGGAGTGATGTTGCAGGAGTTTGATCAACACCTGTATAGGATCTCCCTCGAGGTTGGCTGTACCGAGCGGTTAGACCTCAATAAGTACTGTATTTTTTTACAATAATGCCGTTTCTGGTTAACTGAAGTTCAATTTCGATTTCATTCAATTAACATTATACACTTGAGAGTTGAATGAAATCAAAAAGTTCCCAAGTCTTAGAAACAGGGATAAGTTAACAAACTTGACAGTGGTCATCAATTGCCAGCACACGGCAAACGCTGTCAAATTGTCAACTTGGTGAACTCTGTGCGCAAAGGACTTTCACAAGTGTTCAAAAATAAAACGGAAGGGCAGATGGAATGGGTGGTGGTGGCCGGGTGGTAACGTCACCAAATTATCACTCCGGAGGACAAGTGTTCGAATCTCACCACCACCGCCTGACTTTGAATGGCAGCCCCGTTTGATTGGCCGCTTCCCCCCTTCCTGAAAAATTGTATCTTTGTATATTCAATGAGAAGGAAGTAAAAAGAAAAAAAGAAAACGAAAATGGTGATAACTTGAAAGTACAATACCTGCACCACGCCTTTGAGTTATTTTGTTTTTATAAATAAAGCCTAATGATGTGTTTTTATTGAGGCTTTGTTACTTCACAACTGAGGCACCGCGGTCGAACGCGAGAAATTGTACGTTTTGATGTCTTTGAATCAACAGAATTTTGAAACAGAAAAAAGGTGAATCTTAGTGCAGATGTATGTTGCGTTTGATATAGGAGAATAGCATATTCAATCCCGTGAATGAGGTTTGAAACATTAAGCGTTCAGGATGTTCACGGAGTTTGAACAATACCGGTGCACACACACACACACACACACATATATATATATATATATATATATATATATAATCCATGTGCTTTCTTAGCGTCTTTTGAACTTTTTAGGATGACGAGAATTGTTTGGTATGTGTTTCACTGCACCAGGTTCCGACAGTTAGCACAACTGTGTCCTGGTCAGGAGCAGCAGCGTCCAGTGCGCGGACGTTACCCGGACTCCGAACGTAATCAACTTCCTTATTAACCTCCATCAACTTCACACACACACCCCTTCCCAAAAGCCCCTAACGCGTCCTGCCCTCAACACTTTATTTTATTTCCTTTTTTTGGTATTCCCAAATAAATTCTCGTATTCTGGTCTTGTTCATTCTCGTTCGAGGCGTGGGTTCGAACTATAACGCATTACCCTATCAATAAAACCCAAAGGTTGATTTGCACGAAACCTGTTTTAAAGTTTTTTGGACAATAGATATAGGTGATTAAATTGAAGGGGGGGGGGTAGTTTTAATTAGTAGAAAAGTTTGAAAATGGCTCTGTCATTATATCAAGAAAATAAAATAGCATGAAGACTGCAAAGGTCTGCATGCATGCATTCAGAATGTCCATATTCATTGGGCTGAATGAATTCATATCCATTATGGTCCATATTGTGACTAATGCGGCGTTCTCGTGCACCGACATTATTCGATTCAATTTTATTCATCGCATAGGGTCTGGCGAGGGATATGCGTGAAATCACCGAGGCCGTTGGGTAGCTTTATTCGATTTGTTGGACCGAGATATGCATCATTGCTACTTTTGGTAAAAGAAAGTGATCTTTCTCGGTGGTATTTTCATCANAATATTCTCTGCTAGCCTGTTTCATTTGCTTGAAACCTGAAGTTTCCATCTTCTCATTATAATGCACATGTCAGAACATAGACTCTTATCTGCCTCCAAATTAAAGGTGCTTCTAGTTGCCATGGTAATTCGGACCCAACTTCATCTTGGGTAAAGGATACGATTATTATTGAGAATTGTTTGATTCTGTGATAAATTTGTAGCATATCGACGCAGACCGAACCTGCCGCCCCTAACTGCAGTTCCCCTTCCTGGTGGCTTTTACGCGTTCCAGCATTAATTTGGCATGAACGACCGAACGCAGACTAATACGAGATCGAAGGGAATCAAGACAAGAACTGATACAGTTTGTTGAAATGAAACATTATTGATTTTGTTGATTTTGCGTTACCTTTGATTGGCATCCACCGCGATTCTCGTTGAACCGCTATAAATCCCTGCGGAAATTAGTCCTGTTCAATGTCCTATTCAATGATTCTCCTTGTTTTTCCGATCTGTGTGACCGCATTACAAGTGCTAACGAGAATACGATTCTCCGTCGTTGCCTCCAGATCGCTCAGAACACGAAGCAAAGCTCGGAGTGACTCGGTAGCGAACTGTAGCATATCACATACATGGCTACCCTGCCCTCACGATGCCTCGGAACCCTAAACGCAACTTTGACGGATAGTGTAAAAACTTTAGCAACTAGACATTCCGTTTCGGTGTGAGTCGTGTTGATATCTCACCGGACCACTTAGTTCATGGTATCTGCATTTTACTCTCTTTCAGATTGTTAGTCAACCCCATCTCCACGGAGAACATCCTGTCTGTCGTTGGCGGTTCCAGCCCATACCTAGACTCGGCCCACTTGCAGTTGTCCCGTGTATCCGCACACAAGCGAGCTAAATATCTCACACGTGTTGTCACTGTTGCAGGAACTCCAGGCTGGGAAAACGGTCATTGACGATCGAACACACAAACACACATGCTGTTTCCCAAAAAACACGGCCCCCTCGCCGGCTACTTCCATGAATGAACCATAGTGAAATGATTGCACTTACCGGCCACTTGATGCTGCCTACCAATTATCTGATTGTATCTGGAGAAACGCGGTCCAAATCCTAGTTCAAACCCCATCGAAACCATTATTGCCGCCTTTCATTCCCTCCCTCCGCTCCGCTCCTCCCGATTGTTCAAATGAACTCAGTTCAGGTGATTGAGGTGACCTCGGAAGAGTTTTTGGACTGTGGTGCGCATGAAATTTCCCCAAGAGAAGCCAACGATGTGTTAGCCTTCTGTCACCGTGGAGAAGGACTTGGGTGGTAATGCTGCTCAGTTAAAAGATATCAGGAATAAGAACTTAGGTGTAAATTTGTTTATTATCGATAGGGTCGATGTACTCTCTGCAACCACCAGATTACTTCTCGGACGTTCATTGCGTTGTGCCATGGCAATCATCATCATCATCATCTTCAAAAACAACAACAACAACAACAACAATAACATCAAACTTTGAAAGTTTAGCATGTCTTTCCAAACAAACGCCTTCGATGATTGAGTTTGATTAGTCCATCACCTATTTTTTATCCCTCCAAACACACATCTCGTCTTTGCCCATTAACTGTGCGAATTTTACTGAGGTTTAATCAATATAGGCATTCTGAGTGAAGGCTAGACAACTTGATGGGTTTGCTGTTCATAGCTAATGAATTGCACGTGGGCGCTCCAACCGACCATCTGCGAACTCGGGCATCTATTCTGCATGGTCTCTCTCTTCTCCTGAACGTATTTGTATTTGTATAACTTGTGTAAGCACGTACCCTTACATTTCAGTTAAAAATGTACACTATTTGTCACGCGGAATGAAATGATGATAATAATAATAATAATAATGAAATATAAAACGAAGGATAAAGAATGTCACTGATATTTGTTTCATGTACAAAACTATGGACGTGGTTCATTTGCGACCTGTTTCTTTACTGGTCAGGAGTCGGGCCAAGTAGGGTACAGGAGTATTCATATAAATGCTATAATGCTAGAGAATAGATGCCGAAATGAGGAGTGTGTGGACCGATGGGAACGACAAGACGATAGATCTGAGTGTAGTGGATGAAGAGGATCATCTAGAATTTTTTGAGCTAATTTAAAATAAGAGTTGATGTGACCATCAATGAGTTCCGTGATTAATAAATCGATTGGGACTAATGATGCACGACTGATCACCACCAAACCACGGCGAATTGTTTTGACGTCTTGTTTTAAAAGACCGGAAAACATTGCAGGGGAGCAATAGAGTAGAATGGGTAAAACGCATTGTTAAATAAAAGATAACATGACTGACTGTGGGGTTCGCAATTGCCTGAGTTTGCGTAACTCAAAAGTTAGGCGTCTCAGTTTTCCCATAAAGTTGTAAACATGTGTAAACCAATGAAGATTGCTGTTGATGTTGATACGTCATCGATTATCACCTGTGGTTTTAAACCGATCGATCCTTCTGCACATTTCCGTCCTAACAGACCAAGATAGTACTTAATCCCGTGATGCGTCTTCTCGGATTCCCTTAATCAGACTGCTAACCGGAACTACGCCTTTCAAATGCTCTTCTTCAAGAACCTCAAAATTTCCCTGCCCTATTTCGCATCCTTTTTAAAATCTTTCCACATTCAAGGGCAAAAGACTACAAATCATAAGAGTTTCCCTTATTTTCAACGTACAGTATTTTATTGTTTCACCCCCTTTCCTGGGCATCATGCTTGTGTAACAATTACAAGATTCTAAATTGCAGCAATTCCCCTAGCCTCAGAATAGATGCGCAACCGGAGCACCGAATAACGATCCCAATAATAATATACCGTTCTGTGACTGGATTTCACAGAAATTGCGATTTCAGCACTACTTTTTTTTCTTGCATTTGATGATGAAATAGTCTGTGTGATTTGAACCGTCATTGACAACAGAAACCATTTGGTAGACGTTATACCTTGTCGTTCCGAGTAACATGTTTGAAGTTGAATGTTTGTTAGAATGTGCGAGCCTTCAGGGTTGTTCGAAATGGCTCAAAAATAGTCACAAGCTATTTACCGGTTGCACGATACGAAAAATTGCACATTTCTAAAATGAAACTGAGTAGGAGGTGCCATTTGTGTGTATGTGTGTACGTTGAGCAAATCAAACGGTCTTGGGATTCTCCTTCCAATCGGTCGAATTATATAATATATAAATATTTTCACAGATGTCTGAATCCAAACTGTGTGCCAAACAAATCGTGGTACAATAATCTTTATGAAAAAGAAAAAAGTTCAATGATCTGTATGTGGGCGGAACATTGCCAGGTTACCCAGGCCAAGACAGGTGAATTTTCTTGACGAATACACAACCGGAGCCTTTGGCTAACCAAAGCCTGACCCTCAAGGCAGCAGGGCGGTGTGAAAACCGCAATCCATTGGGAGCCGGTGTCCAGTGTATCGGATCATAAGCCCCTCGGATGCGGTCAAACGTCCAAGGTGCTCAATACACCTCGATGCCCAATTAAGCCGGTGATNGTGATCACTAACACAACCGAAACGGTGTGTGTGTTGTTCGTACGCCTCCTCGTGGTTGGTTTGGAATCAGGGTTTTTGTTTAACTCGTGCACCACGAGAAGACAGTGAGAACGGCTTCCTCAGCAGAAGCTATTTCGTCGTATGGGAGTATTTCGCGAGTTTTAAGGGAAGTGTGACCAGCCACAACCCTCGACACCCAGTCTCGACCATACTGAGTCTCCTCTTTTTGCTTTCGATTCCTCGTAATTGATAAAATACTACACGCCTCCGTTTCGCTCTCTCTCTCTCTTGTTCGCTCGCTCGTAGATCGAACGAACGAAATGACACCGGATTGCGTATCTCGGTTGGTCAGCACGGCACGCTTTTGAACGATCAGATAACGCTTCGAAAAAGCAAACGCTTCAGAAGCAACAAATATGGAGTAGGCTTTTCGTGAACCGATCGCTTTTTAGTGAACAGCAAATGGCAAGGCGTACCAGAGGTCAGGAACCAGTCAATCATTTGGAGGACACCGCGCTATGTTTAGAGCTTACAAATTCCGGTCTGTTGCTGTTTCTAATGTATATAAGTATTTTGAAAAATTTTACCGGAAGAGACAATTTACGGTATTTCTAATAAATATCAGTATTTGAAAAATAAATTAATTCATTATTACTATGTTTGCAGCACTTTCATGTCCTGAATCCGCAGGACACATACATAAACAAACGATGACGAGAACAGACGAATTCCATACCGGTAATTGATTCACGCTTGATCAAGCACCACGGGGACTCAGATTCGGAAACAAGACCTTGGAGAGCACACCGACGAAGTGACCGGTATTGCAGAAACGAGGAACGGAACATGTTATAAATCAGATCAAACTCGGATTCATGTTTGTGTCTGGTAAGGAAACACATGAACGTGTTTCTTTGTTACAGACAGTGAAATGCATTTGTCACAAAGTGATCTCCTTTTTAAAAAACGGAGAACGATATGAATCGGAGTAGCATCAAATGCCAACCTTGCTCCATAGAATTAAATCACTAATTACTTATAAGAAAATAAAATTTATCCTCCAACTCGATCTTCTTCTGAACGTTATGTTGTATACGGGAAAGCTGGGCGTTCTTTGTTTGTGAACGTCTATGAAAACAAGTTTGCCATGTCTTGATTTGATCTCATCCTGTTTGGCTCAACTGATAATGTATAGATTTGTTCTGCAGAGTGGCGACAACTGGCTCGTGAATTTCAACCCAGTCCACGTGACCATGTTGATCAATCAATATTCATGGAGTCTGCTAAAATTGTAATTCACTAGTTGGACCACGTACCTTTTGCCGTGTGGTATGACATTGATGTATATATTGAGAACAACAACGTGAGGAACAAGCTCGTTTTGAGTTTTTCGTATTCATGCTAATACAAAACAACAAATATGACTAACAATAAGAACAAAATAGGGAATAAGAGATTCGAGTCCTAATAGTTCAGCTCTGGCTCCAATCATGCGTGCGCATGTGTGCTAGTGTTAAATTAATCACAGTGTCAAAAGTTCAAGTGATTGCACAAGTGTTGGAGTGGATGAAGTGGGCCAGGGGAAATTAAGTGATTGCACAAATTTCTTCTGGGTTCACCAGAGGGTGGGGGGTTGTGAATACGAATACGTACGGCTTCAGCCGTGGCTAAGCTGCGATAATTCACTGCCCTTGATTGGGTGCATCGAACCTTGTAAATCGGTCGGAAC
>UZAN01045132.1:15703-28696 GCA_900618425.1 Echinostoma caproni
TGACTCATGTGTGTGTGTGTGTGTGTGTGTGTGTGTGTGTGTGCGTGTAACTGCTTTTGCAATGTAACCCGGATAGACGGTCTCCACAGAAATTCGTGGCTTGTTCGAGAGCATGTGCAGCGCTAGATAATAGTACGATTGTCCAGCAGAAAAGCAATCTTATCCATCAGCTCACACCTATTGACAGGGTTCATCAAACCAGTGTTCTAGGGTTGATCTGTGGAAATAAGAGATTTTACAAGATGGCAGGCAGTGTTCGGCAAAGTGTTACCAAAAAATGAACTAAATATAAAACAGTCGTCATCTAAAGTTTCTCTTGGTGCCAAACGTAGATAAGCTAATCAACTGTGTCTTACTGACAGGTTCAATAAAATACATCAGCGATGATCCGTCAATTAGAAATAGAAAATGGCAGTATTTATGTGCGTCTCTTGAGCACGAGTTACACTGGTTTCGTCATCACAGGAACGGCTCAGGCCTGACTTCTACCCGAGTCAGTTTAGCGAAAAAAAAACTGATTCAATCATCCAGTCATGCTAATAGGATAAGTCAGTTTCGAATTGATTCTCAGTCATGTTTCGCAATGCTGAAAACACCCTAAGTTGCAAAACACTGAGAGTCATAAGTAACCGCGATTGCGCACTGATTGATTGCGTGACTGATCAACCTTCATAGGTTTCTGTCTACGAGGAGGAAACTCAACTTTACCAACTGAGCAACACGGGTTTAGAAGAAAAAAACAGCCTGTCCAACATCCTTTGTTTCTTTGATGAAGTGACCGGGAGGATCCATAGGGGCAGGAAAGCCTTGGACTCCGTCTATCATAGACTACTGATGGCGGAACTGAAGGCACTCGGGTTATCCGAGGAACTACTGACTTGCCTGTCAGATCGACGGTTTGCTAATGAGGGTAGAAAATAATATATCAAACCAAGGGCGAGTACTAAATGGAGTGTCATCGGGCCACTAGTTTTCTGCTCTACATCAACGACTTACGAAACCCCTGTTATGAGTTTGCTGGTGACGTGATAATCGTCGGGGTGGTTACCAGCGAGTCAGTCTAGAGAAACATCAATGAAATCTATGTGTGATTGGCAAAATGGTACCTTCCTCAAGCTATTATGAAATACCAACAGCTGATCAGAGATGAAGGTAGGCGGCGTCGAAGAACAGTGGAATCACCGGACCAGTCTCAACAGATACTCACGGTTTCTATTGCCAAGAATCTAGGTGCGTTCATTCATGTGAACTTCAAGCCTGGATTCCAGTGTCGAGGCGCAGCACAACGGACTTCAAGAGACTTAAACCAGCCAAAGCGAGCAGTGAGCTCAAGAAAACCCGCAATCTTGCAACCTGTTTAAAAGGCTTATTTGTGACACATCTTGAGTTTTGCGTGCAGGCTTGGAGTCCATTCTTCATTCAGGACATTGAAGACTCTAGAGTCATTTCAACAGAACCTCACCAAATATACCGTTTTAAGCTGGATTTGTGAAACTATAATTTTCATTTGCACAAGAGAACTCATAACTTTGAACTGATAAACTATCACCTCGAATTGTGGCTGAATCCGCCTTCGTTCAGCGCACCTCATTGGTCAATTGATCACACGGTTTTTCCAACCCCTGATTAACCAACTGTCTTCCCACACTCTTTCTGTGTGCAAATGAGGCAGATCTCAGTCGTGCATCTTGTCGAGCTCTGTGACGGACATCGAATCGCTGAGTCGGTGAAGCCATGCTATTTGCATGTGACAACCAAGCTGGACGCCACTCGATAAGCATGAAGGGTGACGCACTGTTTCGTGTGCACTACAGCTAAAGTACATTTGTTCGCAGTTGCTCTAACATTGACGACAGCTCAACAATCAAAGCTGACCACACTAACTACGACCAGGGACGAATTTTGCGCTTACGATGCAACCTATCTGAATAACAATATTTGTTCAGTGACAGAGTTTGGAGCTCTTGAGGTGAACTTGGGTCAATGGGCTGGCTCTCAACAATGCCCTAGCAATGAAAATCACCTTAACTGTACCTCGCCCATTCCTGGCTCAGCTCACCGAACTGAACGAAACAGAACGCAGTCGATCTGCTGGGTAAAAAGGTTACTCGTTTTCAGAAAAACTATTGTTTCTTGAGAAACATCGACAAACGACATTAAGATACAATGGACACAATGTTGCGGTTAGCAAGCAGACTGAGCTCAAAATTCATGACCATTGGGGGGACTCTAATAAAAAAATTTTATCTCTCGGCAGAAGTGTAAGATAATTGTGAGATAATTCGACGGAAATGAACATCAGCATTCCTTATGTTCGATTTGTTGATAAGACCAGTTACGGTCAGTGATGAATGGAGTAATGTCCGTATCACTTCAATACCAAAAGAAGAAAGGGGAAAGTCTCCGCTTGATACTCCATCGTCCGTACTACTCAAGACTTCTGAGCTAAATCTGCTGAATTAGATGCAAAACTATTTCACTGACTAATGCCAGTTCACATGTCTTAATGACATTAGGTCTTCAACTGCCAAATTGTTTTCACACTTAAAAATGTCAACAGTTCAGTGGCTACTGATGCATGCAACAGCATCATTCTCATCAAGCCCTTCCAATCAGCAATAAGTTCCATTACTACTATATGGTCTTAAAATGGTATAGATTATCAAACTGCTCATTCATTGCTAAACCTGTAGAGCTGAACCAAACAGAACGTAGCCCATTCGTTTGAAAAAGGAGATGATTTTCAAATTGAAAAGCGAATACTCATTGTCAGAACAATTATTGCTGCATAAAGCGCATCCACAAAATACACAGCATTACAGCGGAAAAGCTTTTACAAGCTTGCGGTTAGCCAGCACAGTGACCAATGTGAGGACACTAAGAATAACCTGCAGTAATCTTCCGGCAGACTCGAAAAATATTCGATGGAAACGAACATCATTAGTATCGATGAGTTAGGCCGACTAGCTGGTACATGACGTGATGTTTGCATCACTCCAACGCCTGACTCTGGTGATTGATCAAGTCCATTACTTAGTGCTACAAAACGGTCCACCAGATAGATGCGCATCGTTCGAACTGATATGTAGTTTGCTAATGCCGGCCTTCGACTCTGTCGATAGGACAGCACTACGGAAATGTTTGCTGAGAGATGCGGTACCCGAGAATTATATATCGATCCTCAAAGAATTTTATCGTCGTACCTCGGGTCGGGTTAGGGATTGAGACCAGCTTCCGTCCCCTTCGCCGTCTCCAGTGGAGTTCGATAACGCTGCCCTGTATCCCTATTGCTCTTCAATTTTTTCAAAGAGGAAGTTCTATGGAATGCTTTGTCCGATCCAGCAAACGGTGAAGTCGAACACCTCCCAAGGAACAGAGTCCTTGACTTAGAATATGTCGATGACATCGCCTTGCTGGGTGATAGCACACAGGCAATCCAAGACGCTTTAAACCGCTTGGCGATCAAGGTGTCCAGGTGTGTTATGTGCTTTGCGCCGTCTAAATGCAAAGTGATTGTGGCATTTATATGCCTGTATAAGAGCTTTGGATTGAAAATAAACTTTTGACCCTGGGTTTCTTGAAACCCCCCTTTATCCTCTCATACTAATTTTGCACGAAGATGTCTCAAAGTGTTTTAGTTATCCCAAGTGTTGGCAGTTGGACATCTTTTGAACTGTCGCAAGGAAAAAATTTCTCTGTGCTGCCCATTTCCTGCGTATGTGATTTACCGATATGATCGGTCCTTGTGTAATATACAGAACCGACTCTATCTCGAAATCCACTCGAAACATTGGCACCAGGTTGAGTCGAGGCAACTGTGATGATCCAGACTTCCGTGACCGCAATCCATGCGCGAACATGTACAGTTTTATGTCATTCAATCACTGTTCAGGAAGCTCGACCAATGGTACACCGGGAGAGTATGACATCCGAGTTAGTACATATGATGCGTCCATGCAAACGGTTACGTGATTGGAGGATGCTCGTTCAACCAATCATATGGACTATTACATTCCATAAAACATGGTCTAATTCCATCAATAAACATAAACATTTGCTGCTATCAATTCCTCGTGTATTTCATTGGTGTTCGCAGTTCGGGTTTGAGCCAATTCAGTTCTGAGCAGTACAGTATGGGTTCTCGTATTCCTAAATTCAGTACTATTCTGATTACCACAGAAACGCAGTCCAATTAGCGTCATCCCAAAAGAGTAGCACAATCCGTGGCCTCTAACCGACGCTCTCAATACACAGGTAGGATACACTGCTCACAGTATGTTCTCCATGGAGGGGGCTCCCAAATGACGTGCAAGACAGAGAAAATTGTACTGGTTGTAGTAATGGTAATAGTAGCACACAATGAACACGAAACACGAATCACTGATTAGCAATCACGGACGTCACGTAAGCACTGAACCACACTGATACTTGCACGCAATGTCCCACGTAACCGAGACGCGAGGAAAAGGCCACAGGAGTTGTAATTTGTTTATTGAAAGAAATAACGGAGATTAAATAATATGTGCAAAACAAACTCATTGGTCACTCGGACCTGTGCCAAACGCGTATTGGTATTTCTGTTGTTGTTCAGCTTCTGTCTGGGGTGCACGGGTTCACGCTTTGGCCGACACGATCGATCTATGGTATGCAGTCCAAAAGCTGTGGCACACACACGCTTTGCTGACGTCACCCGTGAAAATTGATTGATCAAAATTGTCCTAAAACTGTAACGCGTCGTTCCAGGGTGTGTCATCTCGCAGGCGGGGATCACCACAAAAATACAATAAACAACTATGAACCAAAAGTTCCCGTGAGACATACACAGGACTCACACTCAATCAAAAATGGCAACTCCCGTGCTTTCATTAAATTTTAGTGACTTTAATTAAGTCAGTTAGTGTAATTTATTCATTGCGTAGACACAAATGGAATAAATTCCTCGCTTATTAACACCAAGTCCAACGCTAGTGGCCTGTTGCAAATCAGGTAGTCCCCTTTACATGATTATACATAGGATGTGAGTCAATGAACTGTTAACTTTCGTTCCCGTTCTGGGATTTTATAAAATTGGGACAACTAGAGTCTCCTATTATGAGAGAGAGCGTGTATTTCATGATTGGCAACAGTGTCTTGTTAGTTAAGTCTGAGGATGTAGAAAATCGATAGACTACACCAATCAAACAATTATTATTTCTGGTCAGGCTCAGTTTGCACCAAAGTGTGTAAAAGGCTGTCTCGAGGAGATCAATTGGCTCACTTTGAACATTGTTGCAGAAATGTAGTAGTACAATGCCACATCGTGGTTCATTTCATATTCAACAATATCGACAATCAAGCAAGTTTCAGAAATGGCAAAAACATTTCACTGACCAGTTTACAGGCGCATTTGCAAATCGGGAAATGTGCAAAAGAAACTTTGTGCATTCATGCAAAAGTAGGTATCGGTTCCGGAATCCGCTGCGGTTCCTATCCTTATTTATGCTGACCAATCAGCGGTCGGATAATAGTAGTATTTTGCAGAATCGGTATTGTAACTATGGGGCGATGAATGTGGAAAGGGAGGGAGAGTTCGGGTAGAGAAAAGTGGAGTGTTACTAGCATTTTCTCAATGCGGACAACGTTTTGGTCTCAGTGTTCCAAAGAGGTCCACGATCTAAGTTCGGAGGTCCTTTTCTTCTAATTTTTGTAACATGCATGTAAGACCGATGTGACCATTTCCGGAGTTTCGAGTGTCATTTTCACAATCCTTTGGCCCTTCCCACGATAGGTTGTTGAGCATGGAAGCCAACCGATTTACGTGGTGAAAACATTGTGACGTTCAATCAGTTATTGAATGAATCCCCATGCTGTACACTCGCTTTGTTGTCATTAAGGCTCCGTGAATCAATACAACTCATTTATTATCCGACTGCCGTGCATCTACGGGGTTCGTGCCGCAATGCATAAGTTCAGTTCACGATCGATCAGGGATTATTCTTATTCGACTTGAAACTTTCAGTAAGGTAACTAGAATGAAGAACATTCTAGATGTCTTCTTCATCCTTCAAAGTAACCCGAGGAAATTTGGGTTCCCCGGCATCAGGCGAGGACGATTGGCGAAAGCGGTGTAGGATGCTCATGGGGTGAACGTCTATATTCATTTACGCACATCATACAATCCACCAACCAGGTTCTTCCACATGT
The DNA here is from genome assembly GCA_900618425.1 of Echinostoma caproni. NCBI lineage: Eukaryota > Metazoa > Platyhelminthes > Trematoda > Plagiorchiida > Echinostomatidae > Echinostoma > Echinostoma caproni. The sequence goes on from UZAN01045132.1 coordinate 21,887, forward strand.
CTCTCCCTCAGTGAACTTGCTGTCAGTTCGCAAACATTAATGCAGCTAACTTTTAGAGTGGTGTGACTAACTGTCCCCTTTTCTTTTACCGATGTGTTTTGCAATGGTGATGTAGATACTCTGGGCTCAAAGTGGCTCGCAGAGCTTGAAATTAGGGCCCACCATTTGTTGCTGTTTGAGATGTGCGCTAGTGTCGGCTGCATTGAAGGGTTCTCTAGCCCTTCTCTAGGCCCGATGAGCTTTCTGCTGTTTATAAATGATTTGGTTCATGAACTAGCGGTTCCTGCCTTCATCTTTGCCGATGACATAAAACTAGTGAACTCAGGACCTGTAGATCAACTGGTAGCTGATCTGGCTAAGGTTATCCGATGGACACAGAAGTGGGACTTGGAGCTAAACGCTACCAAGTGTCGTGTTCTAAATACCGTAGGGCTTCCGGTTCGAGTGACTACAACCACGGAACCGACAGTCTTAAACTGAGTAAACCGAATGCTGGATCTGGGAATTTTAGTCCGAGAGGAATTTAAGCCCAGTGATCGATGCCTGGCCGCCGCATAAAAAGTGAGGGGGAAATTGTTCCGGCTTAAGACGGCTCTGTCATCAAGGAAGTCTGAGGTTTTCTTACTTCTATATAAGGCCATAGTTAGACCGCATTTGAAATACTGCGTGCAGGCTTGGGTGCCTTACTTGAGGAAAAATATCAATTGCGTTGAGAGGGTGCAACGGTTAGCCACTAGGACGATCGCGGGAATGAGGGGTAAAAAATAAGGAGGTTAGAATCCCTAGGGCTTTTCTCAGTGGAGAGGAGACGCCTGAGAGGCGTCATTATTGAAACCTTCAAAATAATGAAGGGGCTGACTGGGCTAGGGGCGGACAGCCTGTTTACCCGAGCACAGCTCAAGTCAACTAGGGGCATCATTTGAAGTTACCGAAGCCCAGGAACCGACTCAACCTCAGGTACAACTTTTTCACGAGTAGAGTGATAGATGAGCCCAACCAACTACCATCTTCATTGCTGGACTGCAGGACAGTCGATGAGTTCAGAAGGCAATTAGATGGGGTCTGAATCAGCTTCTATCAGCCTAGCTGGTTGTTTTAGCACCGTCGGTTGAGAGTAGCAAGCTACTGAGGAAAGCTTGAGACGCTTGGTCTGCTACTGGATGGGGCTCGCTGAAGAATTCAAGGAAGCTATCCTTTCTCCAGGGTTACAGTTTTACTGTTTGCCTTTTTCAGCTACTATTAACAATCTTTCATACCTTTTTGATATGCCTATAAGGCATTTAACAAGAGGAGTAATCGAGCAATCCGTGCAAAACAAAACCAAAAAAAAATCCGGTTTATGCAACCATCCGTCCTGTTCACCCGGTCGACAGTTTGACGCACACGAGGTGAATTTTCGTCTTAACAACTTTACCGCAGCCTGTCCAATCACGCCCTAAACAACACTTGTGACCAATGGTGTGGCATGTGTTGGTATGCTCCGACGGCGACGCATTGGATACAGTGAACGGCGAGATGAGGAACATTTGACAAAGGTCAAGTGGACCGAATGACGGTATGAATAAGCCGACCGTACAAGGTGTGCAAAACAATGACCGGGAACAGTAAGTGCTTATCGATCGTCACGTTTGCGCTGGAACGATGGGCACACGTGCAGGTGTGATGAGGAACGGCACAGAATTAGGTCTCACAAACTGTCCACAGTTCTCGTGAATTTGAACAGCGAAAAGTGCACATGAGCTCGTTGGATAGAACGTTGAATTATCTTCAAATTAATACCACAATGGAGGCAATGCGCATAGATGTAATCACGTTTGCACGCGAACGGAACAGAAAATTCTGCTTGGGCAACCGAGTGGGTAGAAATCAATCATACGTAGGGCTCTATATCCTAAATGTTAGTTACACACAACGCAGCTCATTGACCTGATTCGAATGGGATGATGAAATATGATCTGGACTTGTGGGAATTTGGTTTTAAAAACTCTCGAAGACCACAACACATACAGACACCTTTCACAAGTAAAGTGAAGCATTCTGTACTCAACAGGGCAAATTTCCCAGCACTATCGACAAGCTACGATGAGAAAAAGTTAAAAATTGGAAAAAAAACTTTAAACGTTTATTAAAATTAAAAAACAAGTGGATGTGATAAAAAGCTAATGTGCGAGGTAATTTTCCAAGTCAGTAATGATTGTTGCTCTATTCACTAAGCTAGGAGCAAAATAAGGGATGATGCTGTTTCGGTATGTGGTGAGTAGTACGTGCACAAAGACTCCTAAATTTGGAACGCGTACTCGTATAAGACACAGATTTGTTGAGATGGGTCTACCTGCAGTGTTTTTCATTCTACAGTAAATTGCTGCTAAATATATCAAAATGTTTTCATATAACGAAATCAACCAAAACGGTTTCGAAAATGCCTCTACAACGGGAAAGAATTTTAAGAGATCTGAAAAGGAGAATTAAGNAATTAAGTCAATCTCCTTTTAACCGACCAATACAACTGGGGAGCGGTAGAATCATTGTGGGAGAATACAGGCTGTCACAAATTCAAGAATTAAATTTAGGGGAACGCCGAGGTTTTCAAGTCCGTAAGCGTCGAAGGATAATCTACTAGCCATAATACGTTTTCAGCATGCTTGGAGCAAGAAAGGTCATGTGACAAAGTAACTCCAAGATGTTTGGCAATGACACTATCATTAACAGTAAGTTCAGGCTGGTGACTGATGTTTCCGATTGCCGATCACATTCAAAGACTCAGCCTAATTGTTGTGCAATCGGTTCTAGTATACACTAGTATAGAGACTCTCCAGTTCGTTCCTTCCTAGGTCTGGACAGAAACAATGTGGTCAGTAAATCGTGTGCAAATGTTTGCATTATGGGGTTATTTTATTTCGAAAATTGTTTTCACAAAAATCCAATTTAATATAAAAAGCTGGTACTGTGATGGACAGCAAAATGAAATGAATAGTCGGTAAATTACCAACAAACACAGAGGGTGAGTAAGACAAGAGATTAACGAGAGAAAATTTGTTCATCGAATGAACTGCTAGGTCGAAACGTTCTCACAGTGACCTTAGTTTTCAGACTGAATTAGGCATGCGGAGCAAATCAACTCTACATGTGATGTCTCGAGGCTTCTTATCACCAAATCCAAATGCCACGTTCTATCACAGACCATTCCGACTGTGACAGGTTTATCAGATTGCAGTATGCTCAAAGATTTTATGGTTTGGTTATTATTGGGATCGTTGATTGGGAATTCTGATTTATCTCGGAATACACCGCCTCAAAATCATCTTTGTTGGATAAATATACATTCTTGTTTCGATAATACATGGTGGATTTAAAGGAAAATCTGTCGTGAGTCAGCTTGCAGGTATCGTGGTGGATTCCGTATGCTCCTGTAAGTTGGATCGGTAATCCAGAAGTGAAAAGATCAATGATATCGATGTGGCCTCTTAACTCAGCTGGTAAAGTGTGCGCTGCATAAAAGTGTAAACTTTGTACATGCCTGGGTTCGAGACTACTGATTTTTTCTCAATTCAAACATCATAACGCTGAAATCCGTCAAACAACACAACTAAAAACCCCATTTATCGTTTGCGGTGGAATTGGATCACACAGAATTGTGAAGCGCGTCTGGTCATGTACATGACATACAACTCACATAAATGATATCAGACCAATCCCAAAGAAAGGATAGTCAAACTATGGACCAAATGTCCACAAATCCGTGTTGCGGAAAGCTTTTGAAAACGTTTTACTGCACTACATCAAACATCTATATAACTCCCATGATCCTCTACAGTTTACCTATAAATCCAATCTGTTCACACTAGACGCTGTAGTCCATACTGTTCAGTGTATTGCATCCGTTTTAGACAAAGATGCAGGTGCCGCTTGTTTGACTTTTCTTGATTATACAAACGCCTTTGGTTCTCTCAACCGAAGAGCGCTTGCTGAATGTCTTTCAGCGTGTGATATTACACCTGAAGTCTTGAATGTTCTAATCGACTACTTCTTCCCTGTAAGACCCAGTTTACTTCACTGATTGGAGCATAGTCGTCTTCAGGGTGCTACCTGGTCCCCTTTCTTTTTTTCTATGTACATAGAGAATTTTCCCTATTCGTAGTAACTTTACTGATTGCGCAGTATGATGATACCATTGTGATTGGGTGACCATTCCCCTGGTTCAGACAGATTTCGACCTCTTCAGGACAGTCGTAATGGTCGTGCTCCGATCCTTTGTATATCACATCAATGAGTGCATGGACTTTCTCGATATGCTTAACTATGACCCCTGTTATATGTCATTAGTTTGTAATTTACCTGATCGTATAGTGAATAAGCGAAATATCGTCAAATATGATTTTCCTAAATACCTTGCTGAAATAATCCCAAAGAGCACATTTCAAACAAAACAACAGAGTGGCGAACAAGCTCGTTTTCAGATATTCGTATTCATGCCAGTATATTTCAATATATATCACTACTTGGGAATCAAATTGTCATGGGAAAATAAAATAAAAACACAGATTACTAAAACTGATTTCATCGTGAGTCCGAAAATCGGGATCACCACGATCACATGTTTGTTTGTCCACTCATCCGATCATCGAGATTACTCACGATGCGGTTTGTATGGAAGGTGGACCAGGGAAGCTTTAGCGTTTGCACAAATTGTTTTTGGGCATATAGAGGGGGGTTGTGCAGACGAATGCCGACAGCGAACCTGCCTCGATAATCCCCCACGAACTTTGTACAGGGGTCGGAAAGCCTCGCACACGTTCACGGTGTGATTTGTTTCAGCTAGCTGTGAAACCACTGCACTGGCGAGTGACTTAATCGATCCAGTGTTCAGCCACGCGGGATGGTGTTCACGAATCCGATCGGACAATTGTCTGACNCCACAGGAACAAGTAAATGAGTATACACAGAATGAGATCGCAGAGTCTGGAACTTTGTCCTTCAGTCGCAAACACACAACTGGCTTGGACGTGAACAACACACGAAGCTTAGTTACATAGAACGTCTTATCGATTGCGTCAGGTAATTTTCTTTGTATGATCTCGGCTGATGTGCCCCCTTTGAACACGATTTTTTTTTCTTAACCTTGGTGTTTTGTACAGAGTTTTCCGTGCACTTCATCATGTTGTTGACTAAACGCTCCGGATATCCGTTACACGCAAAGATCGATTTTACAGTACGAAGCTCTTCTTCTAGCGTGTCCTCACTGCAGATCTTTCTTGCCCTATTCGCTAGACAGCGAACCAGGTTTCTTTTTATCTTCAGTGGTACAAAGCTTCGGAAATGAATGTATTGGTCTTTCCACGTTGCCTTTCCATGCACGGAACGCTGCACTGAACCATCTGACCGACGGGTGATGCAGACATCTAGAAACGGCAATTTGTGTTGGTACTCCATTTCTAAAGTAAATGTTATGTTGGGATGCGCATTGTTGAACCTATTTGATAGTTCCGTTGTATTCGATGTTGCAGCGATCATATCAAATATCATCTACGTACCGTGTGTATAGTACAGAGTCATCGATGGATGATTGTAACTTTTTGACCTGGTTCCTTCTTCATCAGTGGAGTTGGAAAGGCTCAAATCTACCTTAGCAAATGTTTGCTACCAGTATCAGAATGTCAAGCTAAATACAAATGAATTAATAGCTACAGAACATATCAGACGATTAAGAGAACTTCAGAAAAATAAAGACCGGATAAAGGGACGGGAATCGTGCTGCTAAATCGAACGGACTACATAGACAAGATGAATGCCATATTGGGTGATCGGCCGAAATTCACCAAGTTGACGGAAAAGGATAGAAGNTTTTGCGATGCTTAAAGCAAAGAGGAGCCATTGATGCATCCCTTTTCGAACGTATTAGGCCAACCGGGACTGTTATTCCGAGGTTGTATGGATTGTCAAAAGTACACAAAGATGGAGTGCCATTACAACCGATTTTGGATATGTGCAACTCACTACATCATGCCTGGGCAAAGTGGTTGGAACCCGTTCGAGTTAGTTTGGCAAAACCACTGTGTCAAAGATACATTTACTTTTGTGGACAAAATTCGTGACAAACTTGGTCGATCGAACAATGCTCTCGCTGGACGTCAGCTCGCTGTTCACAAATGTTCCCATCAGCGAAACGATTGAATACGTGTGCAGTTATTTACAAACCAATAATGTTGTGTGGGGATTGTAAGAACAAACTACACGGGGCTTCTGGTAATACTGGAAAGTAGCCTACGGGACTGCACAGTGGCGTGTCTGTGTGTTCTACTCTAGTTATTCAAATAGACAGCTACTTGTTTCGTAATCAAAGCAAATCCAGGAAGTGGTGGTCTTACTTCTCATCCCCGCCTTGGACGCTGTCATTTTAATCCATCCGAAAAATAATCAAGTTTGGAATGGACATAATGGATGCTGTGTTGAAAAACGGCATCGCCCGATTGCTGCCTCCCGGTTCTACACCACTCATGAGCTAGCGGGGCCTTATGTGGTTCACCATTCCAAACCATCACTGAACAGCAGGTCATCTTGTCGATGAGGTCCACCCCGATTGCTATTCATCACACATTGGTGTGTAATTTTAAAAAAATCTCGATAATGAGAACAAGGCCACCTGGGTAAGTATGCTTGATGTGGCCACCCCAGTCGCCTGGATTTGATATAGATAAGTTTGGCAAGTGAATATTACAATGAAGCAGTGAATTAGAGTGCTTTCCCCACGAGGTAAAAGAACAGCAAACTTCTACTTTTCGATCACATCGCGATTGGCGGGTGGGGGGGGGG
>UZAN01045133.1:0-33668 GCA_900618425.1 Echinostoma caproni
TTTTTTAATTGACGGAAACCCACTGTTAGTTTTGAAGCTGAAAACAGTGGCGTCAAAATTCAGCTCAAAGACCGCAACGTCAACCACTAGCTTTGAGTCTATGGTAACGGCAATCGATCTATATCCCGTAGACAATAACGAACCGCTCAGCTTGAAGAAATTTTTTACGTAACGAAAATGCTTCGGATTTCCGACGCATTACCGACTACCAACTCAAGGACAGGAAGCATCTGCAGAACATCTCGCTTCACAGAAATCCTCAAAGTTCGATGGCCGTCACGTTCGAACTTGTCGCTTGTGACGACACTGAACACAGCAATGTTCGGAGATGTTTATAGTACTAATAACTGGTCTCATGTTTCCTATCACTTTCAGGTACACAATGGTTGAACACGGTGAACATTAAGAATAATCAACCAGAAGACCTTCAGGAAACTCATGGGAACTCAGAACTCATAGGAACCTTGTTTGCCCCCATCTCATATACAGATTTTTGCCATTCTCTCCGCGCTACAATATACATTCGCGCGCGATATTTGTTCCCCCTTAGTGCTCATGGTCGACAACGAGAAGTGCGATCGAGTGTCGGTGATAACGAGCGTCCATTATTATCATGTCAGAGCGTTCCCGCAAATCTCTATGCGTGCTGCATAATTTCTGTACCCACGTCACACCGTACGCTGGGGTCAAGTGACCTAGTCTTAAGTCTGTTGGAATTTATCGTTTATTTATTGATTACCCATTTCTGTAGAAGCACAGTTCATGTGGAAATAAAGTAAATCAGCCCTTACCGTGTTCTATACGTGAGACTAACCTTGACCACTTCCAATTTACCGTCGCCTTGACCACCAGTTAGTTTCACAATCTTCATGTCGATAGAAGTGAATTCAGTAAACACAAATGGGTAGAAAAGTGAACATTTTCTTGTATTTGTGCCACTCAAAAACGGCCTGAATTTAACGAGCTTATTATCCTATTATTATCCTACTTATCAGTCTTCATCATTCCGGTGCTGATCTGACCTATATAAGCGATAAACATGAAATATTAACTCGACCGTACGAGGAATCGAAATCGAATGATGTTCAACCATAGGTCGCTGAAAGCAACGCATTTTATGAATCCTCCGTTCTGAATAATTATCTACCTCAAACCATTTTCAATTACTATTTTGCAGAGTATTGCAGGGTATCATAGAAGAATAAATGAACCTCATCAGTGCCACTCATTTTCGACATAAGTGTACCTGCAGTTGTGTTTTTTTTATATAGGACACGAACCGAGATGTGGTTCCAATGAAACAATTGACTATTTTCTAGCCGCTCTGCAAAGGTGAACCATGAAATGCTCGATTCCACAACACTTATTTGACAGTGTATTTATTTTAGATACTGGTTACACGTTTCATTACAACCCTCTGGACCCATACCAACGAATCCTGTAGGAAGACCCTAACAATTGCGGAAGCTATAGTCATTACAATAAGGAAACCGTAGTTGTGCAAGTGACCTAAATCTGCTGAAGCATTGTTGTTACTTTGGCCATATAATTGATTGCGTCATATGCCCCTGTAACGAGCTCATCCACTCTTATTTGCTAGTGTTTGTTCGCTTTATCACGCATGTTTTTTCTTATATATTCACCACGATCCTGTTCATTTTAATAACCCTTGACACTAACCACGTATTTCATTGTGGCCTAACTAAATATATGCTCTCAGTCTCTTCATACTTCGATCACTCCTGTTTATCTGTTGAAATCAGCCTGCTTGTCAGCCAAGAAAGACCCTATTAGAACGGCAGACTTAGAGCTAAAAGCGCCCATTATAAATCCATACAATTTCTTGCTGAAGAATGATTTTCTTTTCAGTTTCTTTCTTCTGTATTTGCATAGGTCATGTAAAGTTATCGAATTAATCACTTCACGGTACTTGCCTTCTAAATTTTCTGCTTTTGTAGTTGGCTATATGCCAAAAATCCAATTGAAGCAATTTCAACTTATCTACTGTTTTCGGTTTAGTTCTTTTCAGGAGTACACCTAAAATACCAGCCATTTTTTTTAAATAAAGAAATAATGATCAAACTAAACAAATTTAAAATATCGCCTTTATTAAAACAACTTTCTGTAAAATTATTTTAGGAAAGCGAGTAGTAAGCAGTCAGTCAGTTACTCCAATCCGCATAGACAAAATGTGGAAAATTTGAGTGGCTGAGGTAATGTAGCTGGAGCGCATGGTGACCTATACGGTTTAAGTTTCTGCAATGAAGCAAGGGCAATGCAGCAATGATCTGACGTCGAAAAATTCAAACGCTGAGAAATGGTCACGACATCAGAAAACGGCCCGTGTGACTCAATCAACCATCTGTATGTAGAAATTATATTGAAAAAGTATAATATTCAGTTTTATATTTTGCAAGTTGCTTATTGAGAGCAAAGAACCGATAAAAAGATAACAACAATAGGGCTCTGGTTTGTGAAATGATTTTAGTCTACGTTCACTGAGAAGCTGCATTTCTTTTGGAATCACTTCCTCTTGATAGATATAAAATTCAATTGGAAACAATAGTATTCAATGCACTTTGATTTGGACACCATGATCAACTCAAAGGTTATTGCACTTTCTAACTTTGCCATTCCGAGCATGATATACTTGTCCGGAATATACTATTGCTCACCGGTTCTTCAATCTAGCTACGAAAATTATTGGTGAATTATTTGCCAAACGCAAGTATTTACGGTTTCAATAGCCTTTAAAGACGTTCTGAATTTTCACAGAGATTCTATGACAGCGCAGTGTTTTAGATACAGCAGCATCAGCACCATGCGCAAAGCTAATTCAAAACGTGGCACTCATGGTAGTATTCCGTGGTTATTTGAAAAACATCTTCACATGATATTCTGTGAGCTTTAACACTGGTTGCACACAGCCCCTTGACAGTTCGCATGGGATGTGGAATTAGGTCAACTGACAGATAAATTAATGATGTGGAGAGAAGAGGTGTTTTCGAGGGACAGATAAGTTACATTTCATTCATTCTAGCAGAACAATACGTATTCGGATGAATTCAGTTTAGGGTCATTGTTGCTATTTTGTTGCAATAGTGTGATGCATAGATCTATAAAATAGTCCAATTTCAATGAATTAGGGGAGCATAGTTATATTCAAATTGATTAACCGAATACTAGAGCGCCCATATTCCAAATTGCGGACAACGCCAGCGGTGACAGAGTAATCACATTTGATTGCACACCCTTCCCAATAAAATTCAATGTAGGCGTAGTACTTCTTGATTGCATTTGACGTCACACTATTGCGTGGGCTTAAAGTCCGTATCCGAGTTCAATTCGAGTATACGTTTTATTCCGATTGTCATAAACTCTCACTATGGTATGAGTTAAGTGAACATATTGTCCGCAGCACGTTATCATCTTTGAGAACCTGAGTTTACTTCTTTTGTAACGACTCACTTGATCTAGCAGATAGTAACTTTTGCATGTAGTCCAGATCAAGAGCCAGACTGGCCACGATCAACTCGTTAGTTGAGCGCATTCGATCTATCTCGAGCACCAGATCGTACTCCCCCGTTGACATGGCCGCTTCGTATAAACTTTCCCCGGTCGGTTGCGCGCAGATTGTTCGACACCCCATTCCCAGATATCGCTTCACTCCATTTATATCTTCCCGTTTCACTGTGAATGCAGGACAATTTTGCAAAAACATATAATCAGCGTTTTTTTCGAAAAATACGAGAGCAAGAACCATGGTTCGTGAAATATTTCTGCTTGCCCGATGCGGGTTAGATATAAAGTTTCAACTTCTGAAAACAAAGTTTGAACATAACCTCATAGATAAAATATCTCCGAAGTTCTTTGCCGTGGATGATATTTGTAGCCCGGTTTCTATCAGAAGAAAGCAAACATACGACGGTCTCGTTTATTGATCATAGTTAAACAGTAGTTCGGTTTTTTCAAATCATTCACTACGTGTTTCTGTATGTACTTGCATAGTTATTGACACATTTGTCTATATATATATGCCTGACGAATCAGACTCTAATCATTAAACCAATTTTGTTGTTTGGGAATGCAGCTCACCAAAGTGACAGGGTGAATGTCCCATTATCTCTCTCAGACTGTCTCAAAACGATCGAAAGATTACCTACAGATTCATCAAGGATTTTGCATGTAGCTTGAAGAGGATAATGCTATTGAGCACCGTAAATGCTGTGAAACCTTTTACTTATGTTTTCATCTGACTTTTCCAACGTTTTATTTGGTAACATTTGAATTCTTCCTTGCTCTCTCTTTTTTCCACTGAAAACACATTAGGCAGACTATGAGAATGGCTAGATTTCCCACACATTCAGAACTAATTTATCTGATAGCATCACAGTCCCATCCCAAAAGCATATTGCTGAAGCATAATTATAGGGGGCTTGCATTGCATTGCTTTTAGGGGTAGGGAGTGGGATTTCCCTGATTACATTTTTCCTGATTCAGTGCATAATCGATATGGGGTTGAATGAAGCAATTGGTTAACCTTACTTAGCTAATTACCAAATGAGTACAGACTAAACTTGACCTGAGGAGATAAACAATGGTACAAAGAGCTGAGAGATGTCCTGGTTTCTTAACCCGTTTTTGTCCGCTGAATAAATGTAAAAACAATTTGGTTTAGCTATCGGATCACATTACCGTATTAAAAACATTCCTTTTGGGTTAACCAGTTTAAGTAAATCTAAACAAGAGAGTCGCCACGAGAAAAATGTTGTTGCTCGACTAAGAAGAAACATAAACCAAGAACGCATCTTATGTTTTGTAATTTAAGCACTCAATTTGATGTGATGACGTTTTTATTTCTAAATAGTATGNAATAGTATGAAGGTTGTACCTTCTTCACCAGTTCGTAGGATGCGTTAGATACTTCTTGAATCAGTTTGCTGCAAATCTTTCTTGACTATTTATCAGATTATTCTAGACATTTCCTTGAATTCTGATGACACGATTCGCCGTAAAATGAGCTTCACTTTGTGCCATCTTAATGTTATTTTCTCATCTGGTTATGTATATTTTCGTCACACCNATATTATTAAAGTAAACTGACTAACATCATGTTCCTGTTTTAAATAATAAGGGAGAGGTGTTAGTTACTGATTTTATTTGTTAGGTTATTCCATTTCGCATACTAGGTCAATGGAAAAATTGCAATTCTGTGTGCCTTAACTTGGTTTTCATCCATTCATTATATAAGGAAAATTCAAGAGATTTTAATTTACGACCCACTTTCCCCTAACAATTAAAACGTGGTTTGCATAATTTGCTATTAGTTTCACCTTCCATCACCCTCGGTAATCTGTAACTGTGGGCGGCGAAAAATGCTGTAAATAAATGTCTTCTCGCAATTTTTCAACTGCTTTCTATAATACTGTCTGTTTAACCGGAACATTTACATGATGCTGAAGTTCGATCTGGAGAAGGCAGGGAGATGATTGAAGTAGGGTCCTGTATCCGTGTTCCGGAGATACAACATACATATAAAATTGGGTTTCAAGGGTTGTAGCTAAGGCAGCTTGTTGACTGATCTGATAGAGTGTGCGGACATTAAATGTGGCTAAGTGGAAAGGAGATTTTGATTTAAAATAGCGGGAAGGTGTTTTATTGAGGTCAAACAGTCGAGGTCAAATAATTATAGCAGAGTCGTGGGGTAAGGACACGTTTGTCCCTCTTTTCCAGATAAGAACAGGTTACGTAATCGCTGATAATCAATTCTGGTCATCGCAACGCTCACGCGTGATGTTTTCCGCATTGGACCAGGGAAGTTTAAGTACCTGAACAATTGCTTTTTGAGCACGCAATTCTGGCCTCAACAAGTGGATGATGACTGCCTCGGCCGTTGCTAGCGTTTTAATTCAAACACCATTGGATTTGTGTTTTGAGACGCGATAAATAATGATGTAAGTCGATTAAGCATCCATCCTATATCCGGTTTCGACCAAGTGTGCAACAATCGAACTGGAAATAACTTCGATTCCTTCATGTCTAAGCCAAATTGGGTGATGTTGCTTGATGCGCTTATATAGCTGCCTCGTACCACCTAAAAAAGGTGGCACCACAGGTGCACTTCAATTTGTAGATGAGCGATTTTCTTAAATAAATTTGATTGTACTGGCTTGAGAACGAACTCGCCGAAACGATATGTTCGCCTAAGACCTGTGTTCTGATAAAGACACATTTACTTCACTGAATTATAAACCGTTTCCATTACCTGGCATAAAAAATACATGGATAATGAATATGTAATAAATTGCAGACCTGCTTCTGATATCTCCTAAATAAAATTATAAACAGTTAGTGCTTACCTGCATTCCACAATCCACATTGTATCCCTGGATATCCTTTCACAAGTACACCATGATGACGTGTAAAGTTATATTGGACTCGAGCATTATTTCGATTGGCTATTTGAGGATCAGCTCCTAAAATAAAAGTGTGTTGTCTTCTGCTTTTCACCATTTGTGTTTGTAACATAGTGAGTGTTTCAATTAGGAAAAAACATTTTAAGGAGAATAATAATAAAAGCGGGTTTGTCAATGATATTTGAAACACACATGAGATTTTTCGATTCTCTAAATGCATAAGCTCTTCGTTAATCTTCAGTTCCATTAGCGCTAGATGGCTTCATCAGGCGATAGTTATCTTGAGAACATTTTAGCCGGTTTTACGCAAGTAGAAGTTTGTCAACAGGCATTCTAAGTCATATAACTAATACCTGGAAACACTATTTGAATTTGAGTTGTAGCGTAAATCGCCTTCTAATAAACTATGCATCCGTTGCTGCATGCTGAAACAGTATAAAGTGACCCTCCACCCAGTTGCTTTGTCGGAATAGCTGTCAATCCACCAATGCGAGCAAATTTTCCGATCCCCATTAATTTTACTGATGTACCCCTGCATTTATCATTTGCATGCATACCATGACACTAGTAGAAAGCAATTTTCTGTCACATCACAACGATTGCTCATAAGTACTCCAATGGTGGTAGATGTCAAAAGTTGCACTTCAAAAACCATGTGTGAACGTTATTCAAACAGGTTGAACACTGAAGGTTTACAGGATTCTTGGAATGCGTAGACGGAGGAGATATACGTATTTTGCGATTGCTGTGCTATCCTTGTAACAGCGGTTGACTTCTGTGACGTTGGCAATTCCAAGAGTCATTTTAGAGTTGAAACAAGCATGATGAGATTCCGAGCATTACCGAATATGATGCCTGTAAATTTCCACCCTACGAACAGTTGATGCACTCTCGTTCATTGAACGTCATCAGATAATTAGCAGAAGGAGAGCGAGTGATCAAATTAGGGATAACAAGTGGTACAGGGCTTGAGCTATGCATTACACAAGATTGCAGTATTATGCAATTTCACTTCGCATACGGTAGGAAAACGACGGCCCCTTAGGTCAAAATCGCTTTGCCATATTTCTCCGAAACAAAATTATTCCACAGCTGTATAAAAGCATAGGCGGCGTACACGGTTCGTTCGATTCACTCAGAGAATACTGATATTTTCATACTAAGATGGGTATGCATGTGTATGATATGTGTTTATATTTGAATTCATGCTGTACATTACCTTACTAGGCTGTAATTCGTTATGTGAGCGGTTTATCGGTTGATTCCATACAAGGTGACAAACACTAAGGTTTATAGAATTTTCTTTCCAATGTTTTGTTTCTATATACATTTCACAATCAAATGAGCGTCACTGCTAATTAACAATAACATTAGGCAGTGCAAGTGTACTATTCAATGATTTGGACCTCAGTTCTCAATGGATTGCGGTTTTCACATACCGCCCCTCTGCCCTGCGGGTCAAACTTTAGCCAGTCAAAGGCTCCGGGTGTGAATTACCCAATAAAGTTCACCTGCTTTGGCCTGAGCAAGTTAGCAGTACCGACCTTGGCTTAAATCAGGGAATATATTCTTGTTATAAATTTTATTGTATCATTGTTCTTTTACATTTATTTATTCTTCTCTAAGAAGAGTTGCATCCATAATAATCCTCGTACTACGGCCATATTAAGAGCATGCATGTACTGTATCCCAAGGCTTGATGGATCACACAAGATCAGAGGCAAATCAGAAGACCTCATTCAAACTATCACGATTGTTTTAAATAAACTCACAGATGGGACAGTTTATACACTACCTTGATAGTCCGGCTAAATATATATCTCCCTAGATTATTCGCTTGTCTGGTGAGTAACGATTTGTGTCAATCTACTGACTACATTTTTGGCGTTTAGGTTGAAAATCTGCAATATAAACTTCCTAAGCTATACCATGAGTTTATCCATATGCACCTTACGATATGGATATACATTTTTAAAATTTTAACTACGAATAACTAAGTCAAGTTGTGAAATCAAGTATCGAACGACCGTTGAACGAAACATATATTGCAAATCTTTATGAGGCGCAAAATCATTTTGTTTGCGAAACTAGGAATAAAAACCTGCAATGAAAGTTATCAGCGGAAACAATGTATTCATCAAATGAACATCCAGAATAATTACATTTGGTACATGTACTGTCTTAGGTTACAACTGAAACCACAAAAGCTACGTGCTATTAAAAAGAACGAGGGCTATGAGATTTCAACACTTCACTTTTTCATCAATCAACAAAGTGAAAAATTTCCAAGTTCAGGGTATTGTTTCGGTTTTAACGAAAAAAATGCCCTTTTGATTTCACCTGTAGGAAAGATCTAATTCATAAAAATATTTGAATAAGACAAATGTCATTCTTGTGTTATACTTACGAACTCACCAAGACGAATCAGGTGGCGTACTAAGATACTCGCATCAGGTCGCATACAAGCTAAATGAAGTGGTGCGTTCCCCGCCGCATTTTTTGCATTGATTGAACACTTATTCTTTAGCACCAGCTTATAGATCAAGCTGACGGCTACTCCTTCCCAAGGAGTTAAGCGAAGCTGGTCCGGGTTTAGCCCCCAACAGGGACACTGATCATGTTCCTCTGCATTTTCGCTGTTTTTGCGCAGTTTATACATATTCAGAATGATCAAATGCAATGCATTGTTTTCTGTTCCCTTTTCTTTCAACACTTCAGAAGTGGTATCCGTCATAAAGTGTGCAATCCAGAACGACTCAATAGTTGCACATCGTATCATATCAAGAAGTGTATTCCTACTCTCAAAGTCATGCGAAGTGGAGGGAATTGAACTAGGAGTTGTTGTTGGTGGCAATGTGACACAGTGGCTGAATGAACCGATGACAGTATTTGTGAGCATTTCGCTTTGTAGGATAGAGGTATCGTCTACCAACATGCTTTCTCAGGTATGAGCTGATATTCAGAAGCAGTTAACAATTTGCCGCCTATGCGCATAAAGCAAAGCTGTTTTTGTAAATTGCAACTTCGTCCGCCTATAAGTTGACCTTCAACAATATGCAGGCGTTGTCATAGCGATGTTATTTATATTGATTAGAACGTCCTCACAAATCCACGCGGATCATTGACTTAATATAATGGAGAACTTGATAGTAATATTATGCGAAACATATTGTTAACGACACTCTGTTAATACCGTGAATTTTAAGCGCTGAAGTCACAGTGATCAGAGGTATTTTTTTCGTAAAATGAACCGGGATATTTATGATAGTCTTGATCCACTTTATCCACTGCATCTGGAAGTTCAATGGTGTCTGTTTTTTTAACCCGGATGCTTATAAATTATGCAGCAAAGTTCAGATGCACTGTAAAAAAAATTAAAGTCATATCGCACTAACGCTTTTTCCAGGCACATCAAGAATATAAGGAAGTGGCGATTCTTCTGTAAATGGGATCTTATGTAACAGGACACTGCTTAGATGTTCCGTTGTTGAAGGATTTCAGCAGAAGTGAGCAGTATTTCTGTTTCTATGATGAGACTTGAACTTTCTCAGCATGTGAAAGAAAACCTTCAATCCTTGCTGGCATTTTGAGCTAATGATTACCTGAGAGGAAATTGTTGTGCACTTTCACGGAAAGTGATAAGCAAAATGACTTATCCACTGTGTTCTTGTGAGGCATCCCAAGATTTCCTGAATCCCCATAGGACTAATAGAATGAAACTTTCAGTCAATCGCGTTATTGGTTTTGATCGTAACTCTTAAATTTCTTCCCTTAAATTCTCATCGAAATATTATTCAGCAATGGTTTCTTAGTTTTGGTGGACAAATTATTTCACTCCATGGACGTTTTATGTTCAAACCCAAAGAAAATCGCATAACTAAACTTGGGTGGTTTCCCCAGTAATATGTGTGACTGTTAGGGATAAATTCATTTGTGATGTCGGGATATACCCTCCACCACATAAAAACACTCAGAATTGAGCAACGTTTACCCCACATGCCTTACTGGTTGATTGACCGATGCTGCCTGCTAACGCATCTACGCATGAACGTCATGTGTTACAAGATTAATCCGCCAAATAAATGTCAGTACTAAACTGCACGCTGCGTGAATGTGTGACGGCCACATTCTGAATCCATATGACTTATGTCTGTTATTGGTCTATCTTACTACCTGCTTGCGTGTTGAAACCATTGCCCGCTCACCGGCCTGCAGACGGGCTACATTGTCACGTGTTGAAAATTAACAAACTACCTGATTCACCATGTGGTAATTTACTTGCTAGACCGGGATGCAACAGCTTTATTTCGTGATACAGCCAATCTCCCGCTACGTCTCAACCATGAGAAGTTGCATTTTCCAATATCTTCCCACTTTTTCAAAATCCCAAACCAAATGTATGCGTAATAAATTATTTTTTGACCATGCGATGTCGTCCCCTCAATATATCGCAGTTCCTGATACCTACTCACTACTTGGTCGTTGGCCGAAGTTCGGGGTGGCCACTGACCACCCAACCCGCAATGTCGCATTCAGCCAATGACATTTCACCTAGTTTGACGTGAACATAACACTGTTCACTGATTTGATAATCTTTGCGCGGAAGACCAATCGATACCAACATTCGAAGACAGTGTCACTTGACTTAAAAATGTGCAACTGTCTGTCTGGCGCTGGCAATGCTGATTCGGCCAGGTGAACTCAGAGCTCCATAACCGAATAACTTGGAATTTGAAGAAAAACTGTTTATGGTGTAACATCTCATCCAACCATGATCGAATAATTTGTTAACGCTAGAGCATCGCAGGAAAGACGCCACTTGAAAAACAACGAAAAGTTTAAGATAGTGAAATGGGCAACCTTGGTTTGGTTTACTGATTAGGTAAAAGTCTGGCGAGTTCCCCATGAGAGGGCATCGTTTGTAAAAAGGCAATTTAGCTGGCACACAGAATGCATTATCTTAGCTTCAAGGCTTTCAAAATTTGGTTTTGCTCTTGATCTGACAGGTGTGTTGTTCAATCCTAGAAGGTAATAGAGAAGTAACTACTCATGTGTAAGTCAAGGGGAAGTTTGGCGGTACCACGTGCTGCACTGGACGAGTTTGGAGCGGGAATACCGCAGCTGTTCCATGGATATGCTGACTGTGATAGTTTCAGTGCAGATGAAGCAACCTTGTATTACAAGCAGCTCCCATAAAGAACATTGTTTTAAAGGAACAAATAGTTTCTGAATCCAAGAAACCCAAATCCACGTTACTGCTTTGTGGTCATTGAAGAACTTTAAACTTCACGGTATTTATAAGGTATAGATAGAAAAAGCTTTCCCTGCAGTCATAATTTTTCACCAGAATATCATGAAAAGATTGCACAGCGAACATTCAGTTTGAAATATGAGAAATAAATCCATTTACAGAGTATACCCCGTAACAGAAGTTTCACTTGTTTTAATTAATGATTTCCTTCGAGTGCCATTTTTTATCCCGTGTACGACTTGGTTCATTCTTGTTTTAATCGAATGGGTTAATATCAATGTTGTGATTATAATATTTAAAATAGTCCGTGGACACCATCTACGCATTTCTGGGATTAGCCTAACACTGCAAAGGAATGGACACATCTGGAATTATTATGAAATAATTGGGGTGTTAAAAGGAGGGCATTGTAAAGATTTCAATTTCTTCGATACTTAAAGGATGTGCAAGATGGCATACCTGAATCCCATTATAAATAAACAGTACATAATTAAGGGTATTGGGAACAAGTAACGGAATTAACGTACTTTTCACGGATCTGGTTTATTTTGTCACAGAACTCACAACCGATTTTTTATACTATATAGTAGCGTCTACTGCTGACTAACTTTCTATGCCGCAGTTCCTAGAATTTACCCACTTTTTCGAATTCCGGAGGGGTGCGACATAGCAGGGGATTGACTGTATTCGATAGGGCTTGGAAGAGGGCCAGGTTGAGCTTACTGTTTTCCAGTGCTTTGATCCAACTGGGATTAAGCTTATGTTTGCGTGGTTGACGCAGCCACTGCTCAGGCCCTTCCTCAGGATTGGGACAACACTCAATTCTTCCTGGTTTCAGATTGATAAATACTATTGGCTTTTGGTTCACGGTCCAGAAACTGTTAGACATTCCCCCTTGTCTCACAGTGTGATCATGCTTTTGAGTCAGCACGTTTCGAAAGATGGTTGGGCAAGGTGACAGTGATAGCTTATCGTAGGCAAACCGTCACCCTGTAGTGCGTTTGGAACGCATCAAATCACTTGATCAACTAGGTGCAGATTAAAACTTAGTCCCGCTCGAGGGTAGTGGCTCTAGTACAATCAGCAGTCTTGTATGCAACCACGACTGTGATTACCTTATAACTATGTGGCCAATCCGCGGCGTCTCTAGCTTGAGGAGGGTGGACGCCGAGTGGTGTATCGGCATTTGGGGTTTGTACTCGCGAGCAATAGGCAACAGTTAGAGCATGGAGCCAACAGCCTTCCCTCGTTTTCCTATCTACTGAAATGTATCAAACATGCACACTAAATACGCATGTTTCTGGCGAGCTAATTTCAAGGGAAATTAAGAATACCGAAGAGCTTCATTTAGTAGAGGATTCTTAGAGGGTTGTATGGCAGGATTTCCTTTTAACAGGGTTGTCAATACAATCGTCTGTAGATTCCGGAGATAGCGAATGTGTACTTTGGGGAAGGATGTTGAATTAGTGAGTGTTAGGATGGTGTAGAGCGGTTTGTGGTAGATAAGTGACGTTTTGAATATGAAATAGTAGGTTATAGCAAGCCCATGATTTTTAAAGTCATGGGCTATTTTGCAGCTAAATTATCCTTCACATTGTGACGCTTCTTCAAGAAAACATACTAGTATTTGCACAACCAAGTGTAAACTGTCAGGAAGCAGTGTTGATATCCATAAGCCACAGGATAACAATCATTCTTCCATCTCTTCCGCAGAATCTTTTTCCTTAGATTGAACTCGATGAATGGATACAACTGTGGGTCATACAGGTCGCTTAACAGCGCTGTTCGCAGGTATATGTGGTGTTTAGTGCAAAGCGCACTTGCCAAAAGGTACGCCCATTGCATCCTCGAGTACTGCCACGAAATGGTGTTAAATTATCCGCGAACTAAAGAATCGCCCGAGGGTACGCTATCTGTTCCTCCACTCTTCGGACTTCAACTCAAGAAGTATTAATTTCCAATATCTGGCTTCAATTACCGGAGATCAATGATTAGCACGATTAGTGTAAGACCCAATGCGATGGAAACTGAAGCAAACAACTAAATACCGGCATCCAGCAATACATATACTCGTGAGGTACTAACATTATTTTGTGCAGTAGCTGCCTCAGTTGCAAGCTCCAGTAAGTCACTTACTGAAACAAAACATCGAATTGCCCTGGTCCACTGCATATCAGGACCAATTCGTTGCATTGAAAACAGATCTCACATATGGTTTACTTCTAACTCTTTATGACCATGAGTTACCGATAATTTGGATCCCCTTTATCCAGTCGTTAGAACAGACAGAAGACAAACAGTGCGGGAGGTTGACATTTATGTTAACTCTTCAGTCGCCACAATGCGGTTTTTATCCAAGAAAATTTTGAACACTGCAGTGATTAAACAAACAACAGTCACGAAAGCGGGAATCAAAATCAGTGTCACGGCATTGGGATTGATTGCGTCAGAAACATTGGTGCAAACAAAATTGGTTTGCGTAACTCGATTACCATCGGCTCATTGAGAGTTAAAGGCCTTGGCATTAGATTAGGTACCAAAGGTTTGAACGACAAAAGTTAGTTAACAATGTATCCAGTTGTCATGTGGTTTTTTGCGTTTGAGGACTCTGGATTTCTCTTATCTAATGGGCCTCTGAGATTTTGGTGTGTCATTGACTATGATAACTACTCGGAAGTATGTTTAGACATCGGTTGTGACAGGGGTTGATTCGTTCGGTCAATGTCACCGCAACTTCAAGTGAACCGATGGAAAACTTCCGAAGCAGAATTGTGTACCTGGATTTATTGTCCGTTTTTCCATGGCTTTAGGGCATCAGCCGATTCTGGGCGGCAGATAATGTTCGGCACAATGCGGTTTTGAGCTTCTGTCGTTCTTTAGATGATCATTCTTGAAGGCCAGAATGAGGAAGACATTTCTTTAGTACTTCACTTACCGGGTACACTGATGGCCTTCGTCTCGTACGTACATCAATACATTTATCTGGATATTCATTATCCATTAGCGTACTTTGTAGAAAATCTTATTCTGCTTGAAGCATGTCGGGGGAGCAGATATTCCTGGCAAGGTTGAACAGCTTTTTCAACAAATCTGTTTCGTATTCCACAAGAGCAAAACTAGTAAATTGCAAGTATGGTCCCAGCCCTGTGGTATTTCGGTAGAAAGATTGTTGTAGGTTCCCATCTGATCCTCACCTTGTTTTTATATCTAAAATATTAAACACCCATCCATTTCCTTCTCAAGCAAAACAGTATTTGTGACGAATGGTATGAAACGACGCAAAATAGTATTAAAATGATCAGAATCGGTAAAAACCAAAATATCATTGACATAGTTTGTACAAAACAACCTCAAAATTATTATACGGCAATCNCGTCTTTCGACCAGTCCTAGAAAAACGTTCGCTAGCTTTGGACTCGAATTCTGCATATTACTACACTGTCAGTTTACGTGTGAGCTGTTCCTTCAAATTAAAAACGTATGTTTTCAGTGAAAATAGCAAAGGGATCCTTTAAATAAACAACGGGAATAGAAAGTCGAATATTCATTGAAGAGATATAAACGAATGCAGAATTCAACGTTTCATGGATGTCACGCTTCATTGTAGAACCACTTGACCTAATGAGTATAACAGCAGACCTCATAAACAATTCAAAAGTATTTATTTTCTTATCTATCGAAGAAGTATTTTTGATAATCACTTGTTGAAATACATCCGTTACAGTCAGCTGAGCATACTAGCCACTTGAACTCGCCACAATTGTTTCATGACAATTAAACTACATTCTAAGGCTGACCCTCAATTGTGGCAACGTGCTGCATCCTCATAGTCACGCAGTTGCGTTGATTTTACCGTCATCGTTGAATATATTATCAAATGATCGTCGATGTATATTCCGAATAGTTCGAAATTATTTCGGTGTGTATTATAATTACAGCTGCCTTCAAACAAGCAAAAGCGAATTATTTTATCGCCAGAGAATGCTGGATATCCTCATCTAGCGGAAAAGTTCACATTTTTGGTCTTCAAAATGTGCGGTATTTTATGCGTCAAATGGCATGCGTCATGTTTCCTCCCAGTATATCACCTAGGAAACAAACTGTCAATTATAAACATTTGTTGACAAGCTTCAACGTGCAATGGCGAATCTCAGTGGAAGGTAAACCTCAAGGATCAAGTGAAGCGTTTATTCTTGCACAATGATCAATCACGTCCCATCTCGAGGTAATATGCGTGTAGGTTGACGAATGAAGTTAACCATCGAAGGTATCAATCTGAACTCACTACATATGCACTCAGAATTTTGACTAGCCCGGATAGGGGACGTCTGGAAACAACACTTCGAGCTCGGAGAAAACGCCAACACCAACATCCGCATCCCGAGCTACAATCATTCCACATTATATTCAACCCTAATAATTGCAATGGCAGCGTCAAACCATTATTCTTATTTACCTAAATTGGAGTAATCGTCTGAGTTTTCTCTACACATGCCGATTAGATTACAATAACGTTTTTAAACGAGCAGTTCTTAGAATCCAACTGTTTCACTATCAGAATAAACGTTTCTTAGATCTTTCATTCTCGCTGAGTATCGACCATTAATCGCTCGTTTCACAATGTGAAATAATTAGGTTCATAATTATGCGATCATTTCTTACTGTTCTAACTCGATCTTCCCCAAAAGCATTTATGTAAACATTTTTTCTCATTGAATCGTCTGTATTCGGTCTAAAATTCTTAGCTCCATGTTTGCTAGCATTCGACGAACAAACAACGAGTTGTTTTGTCCGGACAGTTTCCCGAAGCAGTTCATTAATTGTTTATAACAACACTTTCGAATTGGAAGCATTTTGATAATTGAAGCATTATGATGAGATATTAAAAATATTGTGGATAATAATTGTTTTACTTGTAAATTCAAATAAAAATGCCGAAATGCAAATGATGCAGGTTTGGCCGAAAACAAGAATAGTGAAATACCCAATCTCAGGGGAACTCCTTAATTATTTTCGATCACGTGTCTGGAGTTCTATTCGTGAGGCAATGAGTAACACGTGCCACGTGTGGGACAATACAATGTTTCATATTCGGCAGGAGGATGTAACGGAAATCAGGGGGTTTAAGATTTCTAGAAGGCACTTGTCCAGATTAACGTTACTGGCATCCTTTTACTTTGTAGCTTGGTTTTGGCAAAAAGCTTCCACTTTATCATTCGATTCAAGGTTGAATGTAACATTCGGATGCATGTAGAACCTTTGCCCTTAGAAGCTAATCGCGTTTAACAGAATTTGATAACGGAGAATTCTATTATTTATCTCAGGTTAAGAAGAATGGATTGCATTTAATGAGGTGATGGTCATCTTTGTCTTTTAGGTGCCGCGGCAATTATATAAGTTACCGTGTTGAAATACAGACAATTATAATAATTATGTAAATAACAACCATACATGATGGCGGTTTTTAATGAGAAGCGTCAAAATGTTAGAACATTTGGCTGGGAAGATAACCTTTCNCTTTCACATCGCGCAACATTGAGTCAAAATGGTGAGTTTTTTCCCCACAAATTTGACTAATGGTTTTGATTTATGCGCACGGAACACCTAGACTGATGAGGTATCTTAAATAGGGTATTTTGAAGTAAGTCGTCTTTTACCAACAGAAATCTTTTAAAGTTTCTAAACTGAACATAAAACATCAACAATTAGTGGTAAAGTTGAGGAAACGAGACTTAGAATCCGTCTCGAAGATCACTTCGGAGACACCAGTTTACCTAAATGCCAATAAAACACTTACAGAAAACAGTGGTGCTTACTTCTGTTCAATAATTTGTGCTTCAAAAGCACTGTTGAGACTATAGATGTCCGTAACAAAGTCAGTGAGTGTTAGAAGAAAGTGTAGACATAAAATTCGGTTCGACAGATACTTTATTGATAAACCGTAATTATGTCTCTGAATTTCAAACCCTTATGAAGGTGGAATTTATGTTCTAAGTAAGTGACGTCGGTGAAAACAACCTCATTCAAAACTCCGGTCAGAGCATGAATATTTCTGTGTGGGCTCTGGGATATAAAAACCACAGGAAACGTTTATTTAGTGACGTTTTGTGTCAAAAAATGCCCGCATTGAGTCATATACACATTATGTTTCAGGATGATCAAGTTGTTATATATATGGCATTTTCATGACTTTGGTCATAATGCTAATAAACACGGTACAGGTGAGCAATCGGTTTATACGAATAGACGTAAGCCCGATGTTACTCCGCGTTTTATATATGCATAAATGAGTAGGGAATTTGACAAGTATCTGACTAACTTCATTACCTCACATGATTTAGAATCCAATGTTCAAACTGTATAAATTTATTTTGGCATTAGGAAATGCAATGGCTGTAGAGAGATTCATTATGGAATGTCAATGTGTCATTCATTGCACTAGTAAACTTTTGAAGTATCATGTAACTAATCTGTCTGTGTCAGAAATCATCAGCTGCGCATATACACGGACGACTTGGACACAGACAGCTAATACTGGTGTAGCTAATGGTATTACACAGTAACCAAAAGAAATGTCTCCATCTGATAATGGGCACTGTAACATAGCATTACAACATGATTCACAATTATTGATTACAGAAAATACACAGAACATGAAACTTGATTTGCATTCAGGAGAATTTTAAAGGAATAATACACAATAAATACATTCATACTTCGCCCTGATTTGAATGAGTTTGACTATGTACTCTACAGAGGCTGTTGTTTTATATCAATCTTACGTATGATGTAATCATGGTAGACTTTGCTCTTCTGAATACTGCCAAACGGCAAACAGCGGCTGCAAAGCGACGTGTAGAAAAATATAATTGCATCGTAATGAATAAAAAAATGAAAGTATTTTCAATCAAACTGAATGGCGGTTATCGTTTACATTTCGATGAAATGGTGTTTTTCTTCACAATCACTGCGTTGAAGAGCACGTTTCCACAAGCATGGGAATACATACGTGGTATAGTAAAACTGTGTATTTGTTTCACCTACTGTACAGTGAACGATCGGCAGAATTCCGTTATTGAAGCAAGTGAACAGGAAAGTGAATGAATTTTTTCGTCTTTGTTATGCCTTTCGTATTTGATTACTATCCTCTTTTTCAGATCCCGAAAAAGACATAAATGGAAGCAAGTGAGTGTATAGTAATACATGTTTGTGTGTTTATTGGCAGTAGTCAATTATCAAATGTCAAAACACGGGTTGCCTGCCTCGTCCAGAAACACCAGATGGCTCATTTCCGTGAGATCTTTCACTCTATTTGGGAGGGCTTCCGTTTCTACGAATACTGTAGATGGTACATAGAATGTGCGCATTTCTTTTCGTTCAAAGACAGATTTGGCGGTTTCGGATAATTGACTCTCATTTTTGATATACTGTGAAGGCACTGAGTATGTAGTAGCTTCACTTATCTCGCATTGAAGATTTGGATATTCCTCACGAGTTGCGAACTCTTTGAAGTTTTTGACATTTGTTGCGTATTTATCGTTTTTCTTGCTTTCAATTCGACGGTGAGAGGAAAATAAAAGCCACAAACAGAAACCAAAATAAATTTTTACCCCATAATGTTCTCAGCATAAATTTACAACAAAGTGTAAAAATAATATGTAGGAATGATCTTAGAATGAACTTTCGATGAGGGCCTTTTTTAGAGTCAGAGAGAAACGAACGCATCGAATAGGTATAATTGGACCAAGTTAACTCTCGACATAAGAACGCATAGAATGACTTGAAAGAGCCGGATAAATGAAGTAAATTAAGGACAACCACTTTTGAAAGGCAAGACGACATTATAGCTTTCCCCATGTTACAGTTGTTGATTTTTTACAGTCGCTTTTTGCTGTTTACGCTTCAATTTAAACCAAACGAATTATTTTTGCCACCATTTTTATTATAGACATTTTGGTGTCTCCAAATAAGTACCCTCCTCATATTGAATCCCGAATAAGAAGGCAGAAAGCACCATTCAAAACAAAGTTTGGTAGTAATTCTTGTGCAGTCAAATCTTGGGTTGGCCTTCGTTTCCTTCTCCCGGTTCAAATCACTTTGTAAAAATAGAGTAATGGAAGGTTAGTGGAAGAGGAGCGCAGGCAGTTAAGAACGAATCTTTTAGAGGAAATAAACGGTGATTATATTCATCAAAATCAACGATCGGCGTCGAACGCCCGCCGCCTGAACTCATCAGTACGCAATGGAGGTTTATTTCACAACAATCTATTGCTTCGTAAGCCATAGGTGTCAGATACGAAAACTCACTGGGTACAGTAAGCATGAAAAGTCCATATATCAAAGTAATAAAGTAATAAGTAAAGTAATAATAATAATAATAAGTAATAATAATAATAAGTATTGTACAATGACGCAGTCTACATCTTTCAGTTGGGAGAAAGACCTATGTACTGTCAGTTTCGCAGGTGAAAGAACGTAAATGGCTCACGGTGTGTAATGTTGTTTCTCCGCAAAAGCTGTTATCAGACTTTACAGATACTTGAAGCTTCCGAGTAACAATGGGTGGTTACCGCAAAGGATGAGTGCAGGTAAAGACACCCACCGCTCAACTGAAACCGCGAATGAAAACTTTAAATGTAAAGTGACCGATAAATATACAGTGCAAAATCAATGTACCGATAATGTTTATGCTCTCAGTAAAGGTGCAGTAGTGAATGGGTTAGAGATGAATAGTCGATTATAAAGAATTCCCAGTATAAATACTTACAATGTCTCGATTTCATGATCCGCTAAGGACTGGTAATAACCGGAACTTTTTTTTATTGTTCGCGAACTGTTTGCCTCGCATAGGCTGAATGGGTCAGTGCTGGTGTACACGTTCATCGCTTTCGATTTGTTTGGGTGAAGAATAACTGGCGAAAGCAACTGAATATTTCACAATTTAACACACCGTAAAGGGGAGTTTGACATGATTTACGGGTTGCGTTATGCGTTATACACTATAATTCCATGATGGTTTTCGAGCACTATTCAACTTCTCGGTTTGGATGTTTAATAAAAATCAGGTTTCCCACAATTATCCACCATTCCCCCTTGAAGACATCGACCTGAATTCAACACACACACACGTATATATATTGCATGCACTAGAGACAACGGACTAAGATTAGCACGAAGAATATGGAGTAGATTAAAACGAAGGTTAAACTTGCCTTGACCTTCGACGAAAGATTTTCTTGAAAGCAGATCTCCAAGAGTGAATCGTTCTTTTTAAATTATGTTTAGGAATATCTAGATCAGGTGTGTTCCAATAATTTTCTGAGACCGTCTTGGTTACCAAAACTCCTAAGTCGGGCGCGTTCTCATTATTCATGCAATCGGTGTTGACGAAGTGGCTGGAATTATGAAACATTGCATTACATTACATTACATCATTCTACCCCACAATTGCCTAAATAATTGCAATGGAAATCAATAATCGAATGGTGTTTTTTTAAACATCGGGGATTAATTCCAGTGAGTAATGTTTGTAAACTTTTAAATCAAGTTGAGTAGATCTATAAGCAATTACTCAGTTTATTGTGTTAGTCGTTTACAGTAAACATAGCGCATTGTATCCTGCCTAGACACTTTGAGTTGTAGCTCAGATGAAGAACACATATCCCACAAAGAAAGTGAATTCTTTTGGCGTGAATCTGAGGAACTTACATCCTACAGGTGATTTTATTTTGCTGTCGCGTAACTCCTGCAAATTATCTTCTCGCATACAAAAGAAATGCAAGAAATGAGCCTAACTGTTCCACAGAAAAGTTAATAGCAGTAATAATAGAGGATCCAAAAATATAAATTATAAATTATAGTTATATAATATGTATAATATATATATATATATATCTATAACTATAAATTACAAATTTTTCATCAAAACATTCATTGTAGTAACTACGACAATTCGTTGATTGTTCAGAAGAAACCCAGCCTAGGTAACTTCAACACTGGAAACAGTTCTGTCTACAAAAAAATCTATAATAATTTGTATTTACTAAATTTATACGAAATGCAACACACGATATTTGTTAGAAGCGCATTTACCTAAGCATAGGTTTCTGACATGCGTACACATTAGATCTGTTCTATTCTATATCGCATACAATTTTATTCTACACTCTTAATCATTTCTTGTCTTCGACATATTGTTCAGTCTACATAATCTGCGAATATTGATTCATGGACCAACGAATGATATCGAAAATTGGGTATCTTGCTGCACAGCGCTTTCCCCATCTCCTTTCATTTTTTCCCCAGTTATTTTTCCTGGCTTATCTAAACAGGAATTTGAAGTCTTACGCCGCTGTCTATCTATTTTAGGCCGCGTTTCTTGGACGTTGACTGGGAAACACAGAGAGAGTAACAAATGAAATTCGGCTAAATCGTGCACTGTGAAATGCCCATATATCTGTGAGTGCCTCTTCCTGTTAAATGTGTTCTCTGTGACGGTTGGCGTGTATGGCTTTTAACTGAAGTATAAGCTTTAGTGTTTGCAAAAGTTATATACAATGCAATATAATGTTTGCAGTGTTTAACCTAAAAGCATTGGAAATCATGTTTAAATGGCTATTTGGAACAACTCCAAGGATATACACCATTTTTTTCAATTAAATAACCGAAACTGGAGGACCATACAATTTTTCTTATCTATCTTTCTATCTACAACAAACATTACCACATAGGTTATCGTCTATCATACAATTATACAGAGTTGCATATATATGTGGTAATGTTATGAATAATTCTACAGTTATTCATCGATGTTGCGTTTTTCACTTACATCGGTGGCAAACTCAGTCGGCACAAGGTCTGACTGGCATTATTTTCACCGGAAACAGCAAGAGATTGACTGAGTGCACGCGTGGTAGTAGATGGCACGGAGCAGTTATCGTACTGAGCATGTTCATCCTGTTCCGTTACAAGCATGGACCCGGAAAGACTCTTTGAATGTCTTGTTGAAGCTTGAGCAATATAAGTATCACCAACTCCGGAGGGTATACAATTTGGAGACAAAACGGAGATCTGACAGGATATAAAAACAGTGTCATCAGATAAAAAAATTGATAGAGACAAACACAACATCAACAATCCGTGATGATAGTTGTAGCTTCTTAAAACTATCTGTGTTTGGCACTTAAGTTAGGTTCAGTTTTTCCAACCATTAACTATGCAGTTGTGTAAGCAATAGAAAACTAGAGCTGACGGAAGTCCAGGAAATTGCACAGATACTTTGCACATACATAGTGTGTGATAAGAATAGAAATCTGAACGATATTTGTATCCAAGCTTTAAAAGCTCAACTGATTTTGCCGTTGTTCAATATCTGTCTGGTTACTCTTTTAATAAATGGAAGCATAGGTACATGCTAACTACCATATAACGTGAATCCCGTCACACATTTTTCGTAAAATTCATTCATGTCCACGCATTGTATTATTTCATGTTCTTTCTTGTAAATGTGAAGTAATTTGAGAACGAATATATCTATAATGACTACAAATAATATTGATTCACTCATGTGATCTTCGATCAACGAAGTTCCACCTTCAAAAAACGTTTAATTGAATAATCGGAAGAGCTGTGACATGGAATTTATTACTTAGATTTCTGAGCACGTGCGTCATCTGCACCCAAAAGACACGCATAGTGAATTCAGTTATCGCTTTTATCGGACGCCCGAGCAATCATCCATTATACAAAAAAATAGCGAGGGAATACTTTCAGGAGTGAGTAATAGCAGATATATTCAATAGCCTTGGTGGGATTCAACTCACCAGTTATACCTTTTTGCATGCTACATTTTACCAACTGAGTTACGAGACCACATCAATCGTTTCATATTCGAATCACCCATCGTGGAAGGATTTCAGTGTACCCAGCGTACATGAATAGATTCGAATTTCACCGGGAATACTGCACTCTCCACAATGAAACATACATCTTTAATCTGCTAATGGACAGTTTAGAAGATATAAAAAGTTGCTCAAAACAGACAGCGGTTACATAATTATGGCATTCACCAGTACCTAGGATGACATCCCACGGAAAAACAGAAAAACAACAAACTGTCTTCGCATATTCAACGTATTCTCCATGGGTTCGCTTTAGAAATGTCAATAAAACCAGGCGTAATTAGTAATATGTTGCAAGTAGAGTTGTATCATTTTACAAAGCTGCAAACACCAGGGCTCTAACTTACGCCCATTTCGGCAGAGTGAGGCTGACAATCGTAGAGTGACTCACTATCTTCTACTTTTGGTTTAGTAAGCGGCACTTCATTATTGGTGTATGCGCTTGGGATGACTGAAATGAACGTGCAGGATGAACAAAAAGAATTACGAAGAGAAATACGAGCATTCACAACTGAAGAACAAATGAAATTATGGTATTTTGTGTATCGGTGTGCAGAAAGTAAACCGCTGACGACGTGGTTTTGGGCCATAACGAAGTGATTAGCAAATGTTTTCCCTCGGTATTGCAGAGTTATAGGAAAACAACCATTGTAGAACGAATAAACGGATATAATTGATAAAAAATAGAATACACAAGCATTTGTGATGTTTGTGTTCGGTAGAACTGTCCTATAGATATACCATTTATTTCCTGTTGTAAACTGTCAAATGCTGCCTCCTTTTATTACCTAAATGGATATTGCGTCAACATGAGAAGCTGGCAGGGAAGTAAAATCTAGATTGATCAGTTGCTAATTCAAGTACTTAGTGCAAATCGCATGATTGAAATCAATTGTCTTCATATATTTGGATTTAGATAAAAATGTGAGTTAATGAAATTGTATTCCGGTTTTCATTTCTTTTTATTTTCATTTATACTTCCTTTCTATTGAATATGCAATGATAAAAATTTCAAGAAGGGGGAAGCGGCCAATCAAAGGGCTGCCATGCAACACACAAGTACGGAAAGTCAGGCGGTGGTGGTGGTATTTGCACACTCGCCTTCCGGGGTGATTATTGATGATATTACCACCGCCCATCTGTTTTGTCTAGTTTCTCGAAGTTAAGACTGATGTTCGGCATATAAATTGGAATAATTCAAAAGTGGAGGAAGAGCCCGGGTACATTATTGATTATTATCACGAAGGTCTCCAATCTCCGGTCAGACCTCAAAAGATTCCCATAGCGTGAACAATTATTTTAATCATAGCATCGTGGACAAACTCCCTGTCCTATCGGATCAAATGGCAAAAGTATGCAAGAACGGTTTGTGGGAAACATTTGAGGTTAGGTAAACAGAACTGCCCTTTCTACTGTATGACCTTTTTTATTACGTGACTGCTCAAAAAGTATAAAATTATATGGGCCCTAGAAAACTTGAAGTTTCAATTTGGAAGGTACTACATGGAGTATTGAGATCTAAGTACTATCTTAGGCTGAATCGACTCATCTGTACAGTTATGTTAGTGTGACCATATCGACATTATACATAAATAAATTAAATAAATTAATCCTCATCGGATTACACGAAAACCAAAACCAATTGATTTCGAAGTGTTCCAATTGAAACAAATATTGAACTGCGATATAAAAACTCTGCCTTCAATTTTACTTTATTTACCACAGTTAAATTTAGAGTAACATGTTAAACTTATCTAGGAAACCGCTTCAAATATGATGATTAGTAAATGTGTTATTGTTTGAAGACAAACTCACCGAGGAAGTTGTGTGCAGCTGGTTCAGATCTACGTCTTTGCAAACGCACAAACGGGAATTGTCGTGCAGGGAATGTCTTCATCCGGTTAATTCTCTTTTCGACAATTTTAGGATTTTTCAAGTCTTTCGGTGCGTCAGCAACCTCAGCTTTATTGTTCTCCTGTCGCTGATTTGAGAGTGCCGAATGCGATTGAGTCGTATGAGAATGAGTCATGGAGTCGATACCGGTGACATCGATGTATTGAAAAGATATGTCTTCTTTCCGTAAGACCGAAGCTACGGTCAGCTTTTCGTAAGATTTTAATGATTCTCTAGAATTGGGGATGATAGAAAATTGATTTTCATCCAACGACAGATGCTTCTGCTTGTCTTTTGGCAATGTGTTTTGCAAGGCGGCGGTCACGGCACCGACTGTTTGACGACGACTGTTTCTGCGAACTGCAGCGCTGATTGTTCCTGCTGTAACACAGGAGATCAGTTCTTGTAGTGGGTTTTTCATTAAAATCAGTTTCTCTGCCTTAGATCCAAGTGGAACAGCCTGTATACCTGAAGATTCTTCTAAATCATCATCATAATATGGAGTGACCAAATATCTTCCGATCGGAACAGAATTTCTGTATGAATGTGGTTGCAAGTTATCTGTCACTTTTGGTTCAACACTGATGGATGAAATGTGACACGACTGGATAGATTCTGCTATTATACTTTCTCTTGGGGATGTTGTTTTCGTAATATTTTCATTTTTCCTATTGATCGAGGATCAAAGGATTCAAAAATGAACAAATAGATATTTGGTAGGTGAATAGAAATTGACAATAAATATCATTTGAAGTTTTGGGATCTGTTTGTGGAAATATCAATCCTTATTTTATAAGTATTCATTATTCAGTAGAACAGATATTATGATGGAAATAATTATTGTTTTATAAAGCAGATGGCGGAAAGAAACAGTAAAATATGAGAAGTTGATCAATTAAAGTGTGTGTTAGAATGCGTAAATCCCCCAATAATATAAACATAGTTGGTAAAATTTTAACCCAGAACCATCGGCCCATAAGAGACATATTCAAGCTCTTCATCTCATCCGGGTTCGCGAACCCACATGCACCTTTTCACAGTACCACCAATCCCTCAGAACTGGATCACACAACAGAAAGGGACATAACTGAAAATCACGGAATCACAGAATTGAGAATGTGGGGTGAAAAACACAAATGCACAATGATCGATTCCTTATATACAGTGTAACGCCATTATTGATCGTTAACGATTTCAGACGCACTCTTTTCAACAATTGTTTAGATAGAATTAACGAACCGTGTAATATACAGTTGCAGTCAGGTACCAATTATGATCACAGATTGTTACCAGATGGGCTTGCCCATTTTCATGAGCTTATAACAGCTTATAACATTGTGAAAATGTCAGCAAAAGGTTTTGAAACAGTATAAAAAACTTTGGTATCTCAAACTTTTTCACATTGACTGGTAAGTGAAGCTCGCTTTTATATTTTATAAAGGTTTATACCATTGCTTCTACGTTACTCAGCAGGCGTATCATTTGTTGCCTTCAAAACAGTACGCTTTCCGATGAATAGCATAATAACGCTGCCACGCAAACGTTTTACTTGAATTATTGTAGTTTCTATCTTTTTCTCAACGAATAAGAAGAATGCTAAAAGGTTCTTTCGGCATGGAACACAGAAAGTTCAGACTCTGGAAAACATTGTCAAAAGGATGATTTGGTAATAGATTCATCAACTGGTTTGATATTCAAAGCCCTGTAAACCACTACATTATGCACATTGAATAGTATTTAGTGGGTTATCAGTCAGTTATTTCAACCTTTCAAGGAAACTAAAAGGTTAGCAGTAGATTTCGAGGAATGGATACTCCTACTCAAATGTGCTGCGGTATCTAACGATTGCTTGGCAAACTCAGGTATATCTAAGGATAGGCTGATATACATGGACGATACAAGGATTAGAAGGAAGGAAATGTTCAGAGGAACGAAACTCCTTTCCCATCTTATGTATGTTTGTATGTTTATCACGTAACCAATTACACAGGAATTGCAAGCAAATGTGCCACAGTACATGAAGAAAGCATCCGTAGTTTGTGTGGGTAGGTTAATTTCCACTTGCTCTGACCGAGGAGATGGGGTAACCTCAGAATCCCCAACCGGAGTCTTTGGCTCGAAAACCGGAGCAGCAAAACAGCAAGACGGAGTTCATAGTAAGCAGCCTTTTGGGGACCGGTGCCCAGTTCATCGAATCATACGTCATCAGATGAGTTGAAACATAGAAGAGATCATTATACCTTTATGTCTAATCTATCCGGTGACCACTATCACAATCAGGAAGGTGTGTGTGGTTCGTGTTCCTTTTCTTGGTTGGTTTGGATTTAAGGACATAGTTATCTTCCCTAGGTGAACTGCCAGCGGTTCATCAACCGGGTTATAGTCCCAGATGTTGGCTCTTTGTCCTTTCATTTTGATGGTACAACTCCTTCATTACGGGACGTGAGTGAGAAAGGGTTCCTCAGCAGAGGCTGTTTGAGACACTTCGTCATAAGGAGCATGCCGCGAGATAAAAGGAAAGAGTAACCAACCCGAGACACCCACCCAGAATATAATGAGCCTTTCGGAGGCATTGCTTTCTTACCCCGTAGGTGTAAGGATGAGTAAGATCTACCTACTTCTTATCATATTGAATTAAAATGGTCGCATAAACCACTTTACTGACATCTACCTATCGTTTATCCATTTTGAACACTGTTGTGAAACTTGTACATTGGGTGCCATAGAGAGTTCAGGTAGAATCCTTTCGGTTTTTTAACCGTGGTCCATATGATGATGGCAGTGATTGTGATAATGTATTCGTGAACTCCACATTTTTAGCGCTTCATATCCTTATTTCAATTACTTTTTCCATCTTCATGTTGAACTGGGCGATTGATACGAAAAAAGAAAAAATGTTCTCCTGGGAAATGCACGATAGACGGCTGCTTGTGAGCTTTTTTCTCTCTTTTGTGGGTAACACGGGTGAAACTACAAAAAGGATGATTGACTTTCGAATTGGAGAAATTATTGAGTAGTTTGAGAGAGAAAAATATACACAATAATTTGACAGGACTTAACTTTCTGATCAAATCTGCCAGCGATTTATATTAGCTATTTTGTGAGAAAGTCAAAAAGTGAGCACTAAGAGATGACCTTTGTACTGAACGTTTTCCAAGACTATCAGATAAACTTGATGACTGAAAGCTTTTGCAGTCAATGAGTGTATGACATCAACAAACTCTTTGGAATATACCACCAGGACAACTTTTACAGTGATGTGTAGTGTCATAAGGAAATCTGTACCGTCATTTTTGCCTCAGAAGTAATGCAAATAAACGAGCAGTACAATACTAAACTTCAAATTCTATCATTTCTATTACTCACGGATTCGATCGTTTGTCACTGAAAGCACGACGGACCCGTGGCCATAGACCTCGAGCGTTTTCGTAATTGTGCTCAATTAGTTGGGGTGGATTCAATCGAGAGTGGTTGCCATTTGTGTTTGCCAAATCCGTCCGAGTTTCACTCAATCCTCGACTCGGTTCCTGTGACAGGGTTGACAGCTTTTTTTTTGGCTGCTGTCGCCGTTCGGCTAACTGTGCGTCCAAGTCTACCAGAATTGTGTGCAATCGTTTTTCACATCTCTCCGCCAAATTTACAGCCTCACTGGCTGATATATTTCCAATTTGTGCTGATGTTTGGTTTAGTTTGCGGAAATGCCTAATCATTTGTTTCATTAAAAGTAAGTAGCGTGGCAATCTTTGTATTGGAGCCAGAAGAAATGCAGAAAAGTCGAAGCCTTCGCACTCGGGGTGTTCCTGGAGTCGCTAATGCGATGGAAAAAAGTATGATAATATTAGGAAAATTCGGGGTTATTTTTTTCTTTCTTTTCGTTTAATCGATATGCACAAAAACATTTTAGTTGAAATTCATTGGACGGTGCCTTTGTACTATTTTGAACAGTAAGAGATGCATTTTTGTCTGTTTCAGTAAATTTGTTTTGACTTACGCTGTTGGTTCCAAGATAAGTGTCTTACTGCACAGAAACATTAGTTCACAAATCAATCAGACCACTTTCATTTGCACTCCAAATTAAAAAGATATTAGTGATAAAATTAGACAGCCAGATCATGCGAGTGACACTCAACCAACCTTTATATCCAACGCAGATCAACGTATCTTCAGTAGTAGCAGTTTGTCTATTGTGACAAGGGTACAAGGTAAGTGATTTTGATATTCACGCAGGTGTCGTGAATGCTATTGTCTTTATAAAAATAAATGCTTCAGAGCTGAAATTTAAATAAACGAGTAACATCAGTAGGGATTATTTGGATGATCGATTGCAATCAAAAGCTGTGACTCTGATGGGGGATGCTTTTGCATCAACAAGATGGAATGCTCTGGAGTACTTTGGTATTTATCGTTCCAAAGAATGAAAGCCAATCTCTCTTCTACCGAAATATCCCAATTATTCCCGAAAAATCTATTAAGAAATTCCCGTTCATGGTTCCATTAAACCCAACAAAACTTAGGACAGGCGGTTCGAGGTTTTCGCAAAAAGTGTAATTCTCGTTAAACTACACTAAACATTTTGTCCAAAGTCACCCTGTGACTGCATTGAAAGACACGAGGTTGTCAAGCGGAGCGTCCGCGGTAGACATGCCTTTCACGTCTCAGTTTTTACCACCATTGCCTTCTATTTCCCGGTGCCGATTTCGGTTGCTGTCTTCTGACTGCCCATTTGGGTACAAAGATAGAAATGAAGATTGGAATATTAAGAGCTGAGTCAGAGAGAGTTCATATAGATTGGGGTTCTATGGATAATGACCAGATGCATGAGCGCCACTGTTTGGGAAGGGAGGTATCTGTTCAATGAAGTCCGAAGAATTATCTCGTTCTCGGGAGGAAGCCCCGGTACCCCGATGCTACGTCCATCTAGCGGGGTATTTTTTATCGGTAGACTGCTCCTTTCCATGTTTATTTGTTGTAGCGGCCTATCCAAGGCAAATGCAGATGGACAAAGGAAGCAAGTAAGTGCCCAAGCAGCTGGCCTTGTGAGACCGAGCTCCGACTGGTCTCTATTCCTTGACCTTTTAGGCATCATTGGATCTGCGGCTGAGGAGCCGTTCTGTATAACTCGCATGGTCATGGCCATCACATCATGACAAAGTGGTGCAATTGGGCTACGCATATAACCAAGATAAATAAACCAATTTATTGGATGGAATCACTCTGATCTTCCTACACGATAAATGGGTTACCATCAAAGGGGTCAAATAGGCCGCCTACGATCTATATAGAAAGCAAACGCTTTTCGACTGAAAACTTCATGTGTCCTCAAAAACAACTTGTTATCGTTTTCAAACCACGTGGTCATTCATCGCTAACATCAGAACAATAGTTATTACTATTACTGTAGCGTGTAAATTTGCGGGTGTCTTAACGTATTCCAACTATCTCTACTCTCATATTTTTCTCTCAACCCCGTTGTGCATTTCCAGTTTCGCCTTTATAATCGTGCAGCACTTTACCAGTTGATAAAACAGCATAAAATTTATTTTCTCATAAACATTATTATTGTTATATATGTATTATTTTATTAAAAACTTCCAACTTCTTGAGTTCAGTCAAACAAAGATATTGGCAAAAAATGTGAAGCCATACGATAAAAAATCTCACTTCAAACTAAACAATCAGAAAGATTTTGGGGGACGTCGTTCCGCGGTGGAACACTGTCTAACTTTTAAGCACTGTCAGAGTGTTTTCCCTGCAAGCGACTTTAAACGCATGAGTAAGCTTCTAAAAAATGGTGACATAAGGAAATCACAAAACGTGTCATTTGAACTGTTTTATGACCGAACCATCGAAGTTCCAAGTCAGCTAAATCTACTTCAGCTCTGTGGTTGTCCAATGAAAAAAAAACTTTCCAATATTGACAGAAGGTTTTAGATGGGCGTTCTATAATGATTAGTGCAGAATACACAAAAATGTCACACGATACAAAGGAACAATGCAGGTTACACGGTCGTAGATACAAAGAAGTTTAACTTCGACTGGCCGGATGCAGAGATTCATCACTGGCATTATTTAAAAGTTTAGTCGACGTATAACCAACAACTGTTCATTTATAGTATGACACTGTTAGCTATGGCTGCTTGGTACTCAAGCCACCGAGTACATAAGTATACCAAGACGTAATTTAATGCCGGTATTGGTCATTCCGAAGCCCTATTGCTTCAATACGTGGCCGTTGCTCGCAACTCACATTTCACTTAAAGCTGATTATGGTTCCGGAAATCAGGTCTACGGCATGCAGCTCGGATATAAACCCAAAGGATAACTTTTGTAATCTTCCCATTACAGGTTTGTATCCACTATCGGAAAGGGATAAATAAAAGTATGAACTAGCGGTAGTTCTTAGAAGGTAACGGCTTATTATCATCAAGTATGTCTTCGGGAGCCTTAAAAAGGTTATACCTTAAAGGTTTTTCGTAGTTCCAAAATAAAACTGCTGTTGGGTTGTTGTCGAGTAAACTCGCTTTCTTTTCACTCAACTCCTATGTGGTGGAGAGAAGCAAACAAAGACAATTTCTTGTGTGAGAGTAATGCAAGGTTCCATTTGTTTGTGCTTACCAGTTTTCAGCTCACCTCTTATTTACACGACCAATTCATCATACACAGAAGAACCATGTTTATTAATATGACTTTAGAGTGGCTATTAATCCTTTTAACGGTGAATAAATCAGTTTGAATAAACAAGCTGCATTCATAATGGAAATGAGTATGACCACGCCACCAACCCAGCGCACACTGAGCTCAATGTACATTTTGCTCTTGATCAATTGTTACGTTTTGCAAACGTAAAGAAGAACCATAAAATACGTCTGTTGCCACTCTACCTTGATAGTTTGTCGGAACCGAGAAGACTGTCGCGTCAGTTTTCGCATTGTTTCCATGGCCACTGTGAATTCCGAAAAATATCTCTTGTAGAGAATGAAAAACAGGGAGTCTTGCGTTTCATCGGCTGAAGGCCGGTCGAAATCATCCAACTGCTTTTGGGTTATACGCTCCAAAGAATCAAGTAACACAATAAACGGAGGCCTGGTAAAATCCACCACTCTGGGATCACCATACTTTTCCCCCGTCATTCTCATATCGGCCTCCATTTGTTCCAACATTTTTACATGCATGGAGTACAAGTCTGGTAGACAACGTGGAAACAATGATCTGCATGGCAAAATATCAGAATTTGCATCAGGGAGTGTAAGGAGGGGAAGGAGAGGAAGGGGAAATAGTATTATTTTCAATTATTCATATTTTCCGATTTGTTCGAACAGGGCACGTCAGTTAATTGCTTATCGAGATATTCAATTGAATTAAAGTTGAGGTAAGCTTTATGTACCGCAGGGAGCGACGCATGAGTCACTCCAGGATGGATGATTGAGAAAGCGAAACATCCACGTAGCAAATGGACTGCAGGACGGTTTGTTCTGAAAGCCTTATCAAATCCTTTCAAGGGACTCCTAGATTCACAATACTAGGTAAACGTTCAGGAGGCAACCACTGTGAATACAATAATAAGCAATATTAAGTAATCTGTTCAAAACAATAACACAATCAGGTTGAACTTATATATTAAAATTTGGAAGTTAACTGAAATACTCGATTGCAGAAAGCCAGAAACACTCAGAATTGTACAAATCAATGGTTTAATATACTCGATCCCTTTATGAGACCTCAAAATCAAGAACGGGTTGTCATCATTTACAACCATCATTCTTGGTAAACATCTAACTGCGTGATTTTACAACCATAAGCTTCACTACTTATTTTCCGAGTGTTTTCTGTTCGTTCGAAGTGGACAGTACTTACGTGACCCCAAGTACTTCCTCTAGAGATTCCAAAATATTTACAAACATTTACCATGCTCCGTATTTCCTATATGGACT
This sequence comes from Echinostoma caproni, assembly GCA_900618425.1. NCBI lineage: Eukaryota > Metazoa > Platyhelminthes > Trematoda > Plagiorchiida > Echinostomatidae > Echinostoma > Echinostoma caproni. The sequence continues at coordinate 33,392 of UZAN01045133.1, forward strand.
TTCCGATCTATGTATTCTCGGGTGACTTCGATAGACACGACGCAACACATAACTCTTGGTTTCGTACTGTCAGTGAACCTCCCCAATAGACTGGATGCTCGTTTACATTTGGTCTCTAAATGATTCTTCTTGCTTTATGTAGATATTGTGAGAAGTGCAGTACCCTCGGTGGGATTCGAAACCACGTTTGGACGCCGCCTGCGCTTCTGCACACCACACGCTCTACAAGCTGAACTACGAGGCCGCATCAACAGCATTATTCTTTTCACATTCGAAT
>UZAN01045134.1:0-14213 GCA_900618425.1 Echinostoma caproni
GCGGGAGTGTATCCACTGAAGGGAGATAGAGACGAGTCTATGACGTTCTAAGCGGACCATGGGGAGCTACCCCGTTTAGAGGAGTTGGAAGATCTTGGTTCTACACCTATTATGGTGCGGCAACTGAATTTGCCCGAGATTACTAAATATACAGTGCCACTGGGTATAATGGGCATTATGAATGTGTTCATTTCGTCCAAAGGCAGTTGGGTTCGACCGACACTAACCAAGAGACACCGCACTGTCAGGTGAACCAGTGTATTTCGGAAGCTTGGGGTGAGGTCCTCCAACCAAGTTTTTGCTGTGGTTTAGGCGACCGAGGAATACAATATATAAAAACGAACATGCATCTTACCGCATTATTCACATTGTTCGCATGCTAATTATGCACTCTGTATACCCTCAGCTTGTCGTATGCGACAATGACAATAAAATGCAGAACGCATTGCGTCTGCGAAATCGTAGGGGGAAAACTTGCTTATTTTTCAGTTCCCATAAAATTGACCTAACTTCTATGGTTTGGTCCATTGTAGACGGGATGCAAATATTGCTTCCAGTGGCGAAATTGGAGAATGAATGGGTGAACGGTGTGAAGTTCCCATGGAGAAACGTATTCATCAGTGACAGTGGTAGGCAGCTCTGCTGTCGTCCGGTTAAATACCACGATTAACCTAGCGGGGCCTTATGTAGTTCGCCACTCCAAGTCCCGGGGCTTAGGTTGCCGGTTACCATCAGTGAACAGCAGGTACTCATGATTATGGGGTTCGCCCGTCTGCTGTTCAACACACTTAGGTGTGTAATAAAAAAATAGCATTCGATGCCACTCAAAATAAACCCCACTTATTCTCTGGATAAAAGTACTCCAGTGATCAGTCATTTACGATTATAACGATCCACGGAAGAATGTCTATAACGTAAACCAATATGATTAAAATTTAAGGAAAGACGTGCTCAGAGAGAGAGGATCTTTTCCAGTATTCTGTTTTATGACGTGTTCAGTACCTTGAGAGAGGAAGAGAACTAGGATTCGCGGATANGTTAAACGCTAAAGGATGAAGTTGAAAGGTGCCACAAATTAATTCACTAAGGATAGGAATCTGGAGTGAGTGGCATCAGGATTTAATCTACAGTTCATTGAGGGATAGATAAGTAACCAAATAGGCGTGTAGTTGGTGCTTGAAACAGGTCACTACTAGTGGTACAGACGAACAAGCAATCCACCTATGTCCTACTGACAGATAATCGAACACAGTCACACGTGAGCGAGGGTTAGTCACAGACCACGAAAATCTCGTAACATGCATCGCCCAAAAAGCAATCAACGAATTACATTGAGTCATAAGTGAGACACCCCCCAAACGGTTGCGAACAGCCATGGTTAGTAATGGCCTCTATTCAACCTACGCACAGAAAATCTTTAGATCAACCAGTAAGAGGATACCCACATTTGTGTGTGCATGTGTGTGGAAGGACTAAAACCGACGAATGATAAGGCGCTGTGCAAATAGACGGCATTGTGACAATAAAGAGATATTGGAGACAGGGATGTGAATGGACAGACAGACAAGTATATGCAGGACTGTAAGCACGGTCACACAGACAGAATGAAGTGCGTGGGGACGGATGAATCGGGAAACGTTGACGGCGTCTAGGCAACCGTCACGCCCAAATACCAAACAAATCCAAACATCTGTATGGGAGCATTGCGCAAGACCCGAAAATTTGCTTCGATAATCTCTGTGGGGTTAAGCAAAAATGGTGTACTAGCATACGGAGAGGATGATGAACCGCTCGGTTGAGATCAGATCAAACAGAAGTGACAAGTTNCGCTAAGGACAAGTGCCAGGAAACATTCTGGCTGAACGAAGCTGACGATTACAATATCGATGTGGACTGACTACAATAAGCAAAGCGGACAGGAAGGGGTGAAGGGGAATGAACGCACCTTCAAATTTTTCCCATCGAATGGCAATGTACCGCTGACCAAAGTGTACAAGATCACACCCAAAGACCAGACATCCACCTCAGGGCCTTCGTATTTGCGTCCAAGGAACAACTCCGGTGCAGCGTAGGGTGGACTACCACAAAATGTGTCCAGTTTTTGTGAGGTAGAAAAATAGTTGGAAAAACCGAAATCCGCGATTTTGATATTCAAATCCGCGTCCAACAGCAGATTTTCCGCCTGCATGGGTGATGGGTCGGGGGATGATGAATTCAACGCAAACAAGGATTCGGAGGTAAAGAGATGGAGAAATAGGTTTAATGAAACGCGTGCACGTAAAAACATCTTAGCCAATGACACTCGCATTGACGAATGAATTAAAAAGCAACGAGTGCGTTTATCGACGTTTTTTCTATAGAGAAGCGAAAAACGCCAATCTATTGTATTATGCTTGTCTGAATGTTGGAAAGTTCATTCGCCCTAGTGAGATTCGAACTCGAGCATGGAAGCTATTTACGCTTTTACACAGAGCAAGTTCTTCTGGGTGAACTACGAGGCTACGCCGACGGCGCCGATTTCAGCACATTTGGATCACTCGTTCCACTTGAAAATTTCCACATGCGATAAACGCCTAATTGAAGCACGAAAGGAACTGCATACGTCAATCGTTTCAGCCTAAAGTGATAAGTAAGTCACTTGGCTAGCATGCTACTGATCGATCGGCGGAATTGCATTTCGGAAGAATGTGGTACCAGCACACCTCTGTGATGTTTCGAAGGACATTAGATTACTAATTCCGAATCACATTCATGAATCAGCATAGTGCGAGCTACGGTGCAGTACACGCCTACTTGGATAACCAGTGGGATATCGCGAGAACACAACAGATACTTCAGGTGGTTGAGGCTACCCCAGCTTATACCATCCGGAGTGAGCTCGTCTTCAAAACTACCACCAGCTGAGGCACAACTCTCAAGGCAAACAAAAGTGTCAACAACTTTTAGCTATTCATCCCGAAAGGGAAGCGCGCGTACACTTTCCTTTCAATGTGAAATTAGCAATCCGTTTTGATTGTCCATCAGTTCTTGGCATAAACAGCACATCAGGTTGTGGGATTTAGACTGCGAACCTTGTGCTCAAAAAGAATGACGGAATGACAGCACCAGTTCCCAAGTAGATTTATTTTCATATAGTGCCCCNAACTTTCATTACTTGTTTCTGTAACTACCGCAGGGATGAAAATAGGTTAGACTCAAAACCGATTGAAAAAAATGAAGAAAGCCTTCGAATGCTTCAAATGGTAGCGAATGAATGACCAAATGGATCTTCGTGCCTAAAAAATAGGGACAAGAGAGTTATCCGAAAGCGTTCTTAAAAACAGTAGTCTTGTCATGATTGATCGCTCATGAGATAGGATACAAGGCAGTGGATTGAAAAGTCGAGAGGAAACGTCAGGTTGATCGAACCAAAAAGGTACGGCTTAATGGAATATTGATTACGGGTCAACCTCTGGGTGATGAATGTGAAGTAAAGAATCACGCAAAAAGGAGAACAAACTAATAGGCAGTGAACCATCGGACAAGGATGATCAACCACAATTAGTGGGTCTAAAAATGCGACAAATATGAGTGATGAGAACGCTGGTGCAGAAGTTTTCCTCCACCATTCCGTTCCTCATATTAAGTTGATACATTTTCGCTGTCTAATGGTAGTGGAGTGACAGGTGCTTCGGACGGATAAATGCATATACACGTAGAAATAAAGGTGTTCTCCTCGTGTTCACCTAGAGGTAACATACTATGTACATAAATCCGAAGAGAGGTGAATACATTCGACAAGTGACCGGGTTCTGTGCCACACTGCTAACAACAGAAGTGAATGAATCACCCTATTCCGTATGTCTGAGATACAAGGGGACAACCCGGGTGAATCATACCCAAAACTCGTACAGGAGTGGAAGGAAAACATTACAGCGTCTAAAAAGGGAACCAAAGCAGATATAATCAAACAGTAGGATAACGGTTAACTCCAGCAACTGTAGATTAAATAACTATGATTGACAAAAATCCGAGAATGCTAATAATGAAGTGAATCCAAGATATATTTCATAGACCCTAGTACAACAATCAGCCGTATGGAATATATGGTCACAGGGACATTGTTGTTTATGCTGCTCCCCAGAACGGTGGAAACTTTGAGCTCAATAAATGGCACCCCATGAAAGTGGGATGAACCTACCTGGTGGACTGCAGTAAAGCATTCACGAAATTCCATCACATATGATACGGGTGCTCGAAGGATTTAAAAGTTGGAAAACAGTTATGATCTACTGACTACTGATCTACTATTGATCTACTCACTACTGAGAATGGATGCACAGTTAGGGATGAAACTGCCGTTTTTATGGTAGCAGTTCCGTTGGTTGTACACTCGAAAACCAAACCGCCAAATTTTCGGGTGTCGACAGCGCGTCACCCATGAAGCTGAAAGCGTTGTCTTGTCCACTGATGGATAGACGCCACCGCGGAATACAAACACCATGGGATCAAAACTAACGACGTTTTACAAAATTCATCTCTCAAGTCAATTTCGTCTGCATGGTGTCTACAAGCAAACTCCAATGAACCATTCGGAAGCGCTCTGTACACGACTGTGTAACAGAAATGGGAAGATACGCGGAACAAATTACGTTTGCGTCGGGAAGGTGCGCATGTTCGTGCATCCACAGGTACACGAACTTACTCTGGTCGCGATATAGGCAATGAGCCCGATGAGCTACAAAACTCAATCGGTTATCCCTGTCCAAATCCGTTTTGCCATCGGCGATGGCAACGGCCTCTCTGTTTGGTGCTGGCAGCTAGAATTTGAGCAGCGAAGGGTCGCTCTCTCACTCCTTCGCTCCCGGCTCTGATGCTTGCGTAATTGAGTTAACCTTCATCTTCTAAGCCAATTTCAGCATTGTCTATATTTTCCGAATGTCATTGCATTTGCTAACAAGACCCTACCACCCAGATCAGTTATTGTCAGGTCTTCCTGTTCTGTTCAAATCATGGTTATGACCACACAGAGAGAAAGAGAAATGGCATCACAATCACAGTCATTTGGACGGATTTGCGAACACGTGGTTCCTTATGGGCACAAAACTTTGTGGTTCGATGAGAGGAGTGCATGAAACATGTTGCGCATAAGCGTGAATCACATATTCCCAAGTCTGCTTCCACTAAACCAGTTATACAGGAGCGACAAGGACTTTTCTAATTCATCAACGTAACATTCACTACTCCCTCTTATCTTGAATGGTCGACCTTATGGGTAACCGAAGGACATCAACGACAGTCAGAATGCAGAATTGGACATCCGATGTCTGTATCCATTAAAACTGGAAACCATGCCACGTGGTACAGCGGCAAGTGGTTGAAACAGTATAGGAATGAAACAATTTGGAACATTGGAGAATGGTTCAAAAAAGAGCGAACTCTTTTACAATCATCTAGGGAACAAATGCGTCAAACTCAAGTATTACTTGGGAGCAACCGAAACTGGCGCGCGAAAGTGCGTGGTTAATGGTTGTACAAACTGAAAGCTGAAACTAAAATATTCAGGAGCAGAAGTGAGTACTTCGAACACGTGCCTGAATGACGGCTAGAAAAACAACAAACTGTGTCCACCAGGAAACGACAAACATGAAAAAGGGGGTGAAGACCTGCACTTAAACACAAACATTCCAGCGTCTGAAAGGATGAGCACAGTCTCTAACATTCGGTTTGCACAACTTACCTTCAAATCGCGATGAACAACCATTTTCTGGTGACAATACTGAACGGCAGACACAATTTGTCGGAATTTGACTCGTGCATCCGCCTCCTTCATTTTGCCATGTGAGACAAGGTAGTCGAACACTTCCCCTGTATTAAATGAACAAAACGGACGTTATCGATTTCGCACAATCAGAAGAACACTGATAAGCACAACAACAGTAGACAGGCAGTCAAAAAAGCGACGCTTGGATTCGACGATGATGAGAAAAATCGAACATGCGCAAAACTGTCGAGACATGTTGGTTCAGTAAACGTCAAGTAACCTTTGATTTCCAGTCGAAACGCACAATATACAGCAATTTCATGATAATAGATAGAGGCAAACTGTGGACCCGGGGAGAACACATTTCGCCGGGGACAATGTTAACTATTTAGAGACGTATAGAGCAGATATATCATAACTGCACGAGGTGAAGGCCGAGAAGAGCAAAGGTACATGATAGAAAATGGGTTTGCAATGACGAGTTATTCCGTAATGTGATTGTAAAAGCAACCATTTTCTATCCTAGGGAAATCGGTAACTGGGTGGGGATGCTTGTGTTTGAGTGTGGGTTTCACTACATGCGTGTTGAGTACATTTGTTCATGAAAAAGTAAAGTAAACGTCTTCACAATCCCACACTAACCCATGGTGTGACCGCTGCGTCACTCCTTCCCGGCTTACGCAGACCGAGTGCATGGAAATAGGCGATGAGCGAGCAAACGTAAGACATGGCTCGGCCATCGAAGGTGTAAAGCGACTTCCTCTTTCTGACTCTGCAATTCTCTTCCAACTCGTGGTTATCTTTGCGCAGTATCTGCGGAAATCGGTTTTATACATATGAAAGGAACAATGCGCAAAGTATGTGCGGGTAGATTGGGAACTCTGTGTTAACCACAGCGGACCACTTTCTTCTCCCCTCCCTCAAAACATATATAATCCTTGTCCATCGTACGTATTATCACGTTGTATGCGTTGTGTTTGACAACGATCAATGAAGTTCGCCCCACTGTATTCCGCCAGCGATGACGATGATGCAACTGAAAGATTTTATAGCAAACACGGCACTAAAATCTGATCTGTAGTGTGACTTCTACTATACAGAAAATAATTAAACCCGAATGGCTGTCTCGATTCCAAGTGAGAAAAGCTCCGGCGGTCTAGGAGTGAGGTTATGGTTATCCGCCTGTTGCTGCTGAGGATGCATAGGAAGTACGATTCACCAGGGTGCGTATGAATCAGACATTCGCGCCAAATAGAACCGCTACAGCGTAAAAAAAATCTAGCTGAGTATTTCAAGTTAACTGAATGTGCAGGACTTTTGAAAACGGGTCGTAGCGGGTACCACAATCGTTTTATCTTTTTCGGCCGGCAAGTCCTGTGGCTGAATTTTAATTGCTACCAACCATTTTATGGACAATCGATAATTTGTAACCTAGAAAGGGGTCCATTTCCTGAAAGGTAGTGGTTGCCACTTTGAGTGAAAGGTGGTCGAGCATGACACAATCTCAGTGGGATTACCGGAAATTGTACCACTGAAACGTGAAGACTCGGTGGATGGATAGCATTTTATTGGGCTATTGTTCTACTTTGTGATTCTTTTCCCTTAGTGTGCATAGGGTAAAGGCAGGGAAAACAAAATTGATTCATCAATTGAAAATGATTGGAGTCATTTAGGAAAGACGGAGAATAATTACTTTAGAACGAAAAAATTACAATGCAACTATGAATTTTTTTAGAGGAACGGAAGTCAAGTGGGTGTAAATCGGTGATCACTTATTGACCTATAACTAGAAATAATTTGGAACAAACGTTTCAGCCCTCAAGGCATAGTTGCTTGGATTTGATTCTCAACAGACAGATTATACCGGACTCAAGTAGACGCCCGTAAACAAGCAACCACATGGAAAAGAACACTCGGTAGAAAACTATTAAATAAAATTTATTAGCATGAGGAACAGGCAGCATAAATTGCAGAAGTTAACGTGATTTTCGAGTCACGATCAGTAACTAAGCATTTGGATGTTATCGCGTCGTATAGTATATAGGAAAACACGATGAGTGGCCAATATATACTTAAGGACAACAACATTGGTCAGCTTACCATTATTTTGTCCAAAATATTGAAAACACTTTGAGGATTCATGTGCTATCCTTTTATTTATGTAAATTTAGGAAACTTCCACATCCGGAAAAGTTAATTATAAATCATTGTATGCCTGTATTCTTCTCCACTGGCTTTATTCCTCTCATAAAAATGTTTAATGAACAAGAGGAAAATGAGCTGATCCTGCTCTCCAGGTACCCTAAATTCTTCCCAGATGAATTAGGACAACCAAATGTCTTGATTAAATTCGTAGTTGGTAAACCTTTTCGGTGCTTGTGATATGTCTGCTCGTAGAAATATTGTGTGCTGAAAACAACTGTTTACAAAATGAACTCGTTAAGCTCCTGTGGAATATGTGAAACATTCTTTTTCCCTTACTCGCTTCATCTTATCGAAGAACTGCGTTCGCTCGAAATTTAAACTTCTGTTTATTCCTACCAATAGATTACAAGAACAGTGTAGTCGGCACACTTTTTGGTCAGTCGTGCACAGACTATTGCCAATCTCGAAAACACGCATTACATTATTATTGTTCCTTTTACGGCTCTTATTCGTTTCACGCTGACTATCTGAACAGTACGGTTTTCGTCAATAATCTCGTGCGGGAATTTCAAAAAAAGTGCGGTTGAGAAACTGAAGCAAATAATAAAAACTCATGAAACTGGTAACGTCATCGAATGTGTAAACTTCCAGTCAGATAATCTACTTTGGGGCCACACTCGTGTCTTAAGAACAAGAATCCAGCAATTTTGTACGGACAGTGCAGTCAACTTTATGTACACCAGTGATGAATGCGTCATCATCATCATCGTACAAAGAGATTCGGTAAAGCGAACTTCAGTGATCGCTGCCAAGCTCATAATGTACACACAAGTGGAAGGCCCCCAGATTGATCGGTTGACGAGGCTTTAAAATCCGCATTTTATTTACATGCAAACTATTTACAGTGCTATCTGGCAACGACCTTTGGCGAGTGATGACCAAGTTGATAGAGGGAATGTTTTGGGTTGAAAGAAGGGGTAAAAAGAAAGGATTGGGTAGGGAAGATAAGGTTGGGATGTTTTGGCGGTGGCCAAGTGGTTAGATCACCAACTAGTGACTTGGGTGTCCCGGGTTCAAACCGCTCCACCGCCGCCGGTCTTCCCTATTTTTTTTCCAGGCAGTCTTTGTATGGCCGCAGCCCCCTTCCTGAAAGTTGACTGTACATTTGTATATTCAATAAGTAGAAAGAGAAAGTAAAAAGACATTTTTTGATCACTAGCCCACCCCGCTCGATGCAACGGACAGTGCGGTCCTGATCATCCTGCGCGACGACCGATGTAGTATGAAATTACTGTTAGTTTGTGTTCATTGGAGCCTTGTGACCGGGTACTGCCAGAGAGTCCAAACGCTAAGCAGGAGAACGATTAGGGTTCTTAACAAAAGCCTTTAATTCTGACAAGAACCCAACCGCAAGGCAGTGGTTAAGGCGGATTTGAAGCCCATTCATTTGGATCAATGACACCTTCAACACGTTTTACCGGCTGAGACGCCAACTAAAGTCGAACCCCCAACCTGAAAGACCAGGAGACTAGACTTCGTCTGACCTCTACCCATTGACCTTCCAGGCATGAATAGATCGATGGCTCGACAAAAGCCATCCTGTGTAGATGTACAAGCCATCAAACCACGTTGAGGTGCAGTCTCGTCGTGATGAATGCATGATAAATTCCGGCTAACCAAGTGGAATAACTATCCCTGGCAAACAAGCGTTAACAAGTCCACGCTTAACAAGGGTGAATTTCCTTATCAGCCGTAATGGACAGGACTAGACTCAGCAGTTGTGTGTCTAAGAGTTGAGCACTGACTGATAAAGTCCACTACGAATAACTTCAGCGAATGATGGGTGCATACCATGTAATTTTGGCGTGAACTGATTGGGGGGTGCACCCGGAGTAGCCCAGTTTTTCCACTAGAAACCCTTTGTACCCCGCTTTGGATCCCAAAGGGCTCATCGGATAAGCACTGCTGGTGATCGCTGGCAAAGTTAAAACGCCTAAGGCTTATTTAGCTAGTGATGAGGCTAGGACTTTACACGAGGGATTCAAATTTGATAAAAAATAAAGGGATAAAAACATTGAATTACTTTTCAGTTTATCAAGTGGCTCGATGTGGTTTGAAGAATGAATAGGGCTACAGGTGTGGTACGTGAATGTATGTTTACGTCTGCTCAAAAGATAAAAATTTCCTAACGGAATAGAAAACAAGGAAGTCGGTGTTCATTTGCGTTCCCGCGCACATGTTTAGGTGCGTTAGTCTTAACCGAAACAAACAGTGCGGGGAAAGGGGTAATTTAGTATGCTTCACGCGGTTGAGGGATTTTTGGCTGAGTTTTTTCCCGTTTGAGCGTCGGACGTTTGATTCCATCTATTAAAATTGCCCTAAATCGAAGGGATCGAAAGACAGTTTTGTTCAAACTAAAAAACTGAGTCGATGTGATACGGTATTGTTTGCTGAAGCATATCTAATTTTAAAATCTACCTATGCAATCCACTGTTGATACTTGTTGATACTTCGAAATATCGCGTATTGATGGTACTAGAGAACACATTTTTGGCGGGAGAGAATTCAGGGGATGAACGCGAGCTAAACGACTTTTGGAGTTCGAACGGAAATTTTTTTGTTCATAGTGTTTCAGATTGCTGGTCAGAAGTCGGGAAAGTAGTCTCTTCATCGAACAACTCCGGGTAAAGCAAGGTAAAAGAGACCCCTTTCGGTCACGAGTCACCAGCAAATGGAAGGAATCGACTACTTCAGCCGTGACTTGATATGAGTTGTAAACTATATTGAGTTTTAGTGGGACAGATAGGGTATGGAGCTAAGAATGAATTCTGTGCCTTTCGTGCAGAGACGAAGATAATGAAACAGATGCGGTTTCAACAAGAAAAAGAAGTTAAACTTGGAGTTAGTTTTGATAACAATTTAAATCTGACAGACGATCGTTATGCTTTATCGCTCAAAATGAGATCAGAGGTCGATTCAAAGACCTGCCCGCCCACCCCCAATCGTTCGATAGAATAGTTTAAGATACGGGGCTCCGACATGCTTATTCGATTCCATAATCAATCAGACAGTAGCCAAACTGAAACGAGTTTGGTGTAATTAGTGGAGCACAAACGAAGCATTCCGGTACCCAGCAGTAAACGCGTAATCCGATCTTCGTATACATTGAACAAAAGTAACATGTTTCCAAATATAGAGTGAAAGGACTATAAAAATCGATAGCTAAAAATGTAATAGCCGTCCAGTGAGACGATCGAAAAAGAACCAGGTGCAACATAGAATAGTCGAAGGGCGCGGTGCAGAAAATTTAAAAACAACTGACTTGGGGGTTAGGGCATTCCAAATCGATTTTTGGATTGTTGGAAGACCAATAACTGTATGATACTCCAACACGATTTTCATAAAACAATCGTGCTGTAGAGTTACATGTAGCAGACAATCAGCATGGTACCGTGGCTTGCAAAGAACTAATCAAACATCGATTGCCAGGTTTCTACGGCATACGTGAAGTGTAAAAAGGAGTACGATTTGTACAACACCATTGGACGCAATGGAAAAAGCCACATTTTACACTAGGTAACAAGGCATATCAACAAGGATGACGAAATTACCCGAAGTCGTAAAAATAACATACTGCTAGTTTAGACACGGGATGTAGACGGCTTGAAAACCTACTAGGGAATAGAAAAACGGTCCGTAAATTCTATCACATAAACAGAGGAGTGATCGAAAACTATCAATAACTTGGTGACTCAGTTATTGGTTCCCTTTCGTAATTCGATCGAAACTGTCGGTGAAATAGGGGACGGAAAATACACCAGTTCATATAGCCTATCACATCCCAGGACTGGACCGGGCCTCATGTGCGTAAACATGTGAGTGCCAAATATCTGTGTTGTGTGGTAATGCGAGAACAAACACATACGCACACACTCATCCAGTCCTTCGTTTATGCCAAATGAAAACAGCCCATGGACATTTTCAAAACACAGGAGCAGCACCGCCAAAACGGTACGATAAGCTTGTTTCGCCTAGTCAGCGGTCAACAGCACGGATCCGTTGTGATGCGACAGGCATGTGTGTGTTCCACAGCACCACATCATATCACCCGTACCAACAGTGGCGTCGGCGGTCGCAGTCTGAATCGTAACCGCAGTTGTAGAGGCCGAAACGGCAACAATAATCACCAGGGAAATTGGGCTGTAGAACACGTTCGTTTTCGCGGAGTGAGGAATCTAGCACAAACCACAGCATACTGAGTGGGAGGAAGAATGGGTTGGGTGCATCTGAATGGCTAAATGCCAGGGTAGACATCAGTCGGTCATTGGGTCGCGCATCTGTTGAAATCTGCGCCTGTGCACCACGGATGAATGGTATGCGCGCAATTCCAAAATCCCGCTTCAAGAATGATCGAGGGGGGCAGGTAGTGTGTAGCATAACTGTACGAATCGATCCTAGACAGATGCGAGCCAGGTCCGAAAAAAGGTTGCGAGCTTGTGGTGCATGACGGGCACACGCGCGCGCGCGCATATACACACGAATCGACGGACAGATGATGGGTATTCTAATGATCTCTGACCGATACTGGTTCATTTTTCTTGTTTCCATTTGACGGTTTTCGCGACCTCAGTGGGACTGATCAGAAAGCGTGGGTGCCAAAGCTGTGTNTGTGCGCGTGCATGAACATGGGACGCTGGTGCAGATCGGCAAAAACCGATCATTGCCACCTGACCCGAAATTGATTCGCGACCACGGATGCAAACAGAGCGACCAACGAGAGTGAGCAACAAAAACCCAAGGGGAAGAAATTAGGACATGGATAAAGGAGTGCGAGCATGTCCAGCACAGTGCAAAAGATGAGACGACGCACCGTAGTCGGGACGTGTTGACCTGCGGTAACNTGCACACCCAAAGACAGGTCTATAGACGGAACAAAAAATGACCAGCTTTCATTGTGCCCTGATTCAAACGCGTAGACAAGCGTGGAAAAAGTGTTTGGATATTCTAAAGGGTGTGAAGTGAGAGTATTAGAGGGATGATAGAATACTGCAGTATGCTTGAGATATATTTATTGTCCAACGCAGTAGTAGATTTCTTATTTCCAAGTTTAGTTTAGCATAATCGATTGGATCAGACACTCACATTTTCTAAACGGTTTATAGTTAATTCACCTTAGCCACATCTGGGTAATGACACACGCAAAAACCAAGCGAAGTCAAGATTTTAAGTTCGATATTGTAGTTAGCTGGGGTGAGATTCTAGCACGACATTCGTTCTTCAAAACAGACGAAAACTGTGAACAAAGATAACCTGGGCTGGATAGTGTCACCGATGGAACACATCATAAGACTTTGTCCGCAAAAGATGCATACAGTGATAAGTCTCTGCAAAGCGTACACTACGGTCTATTCAACAATGTTATTTCACTATTCAATCGCCGACCTAAAACAGCCAAAGTGCCAATACTGTCCGAAGAAGAGGAAACAGAGATATCGGAATAAAGACTCACCACCACTAGCGTATTCCATGACCAGGTACAAATGACGCTCAGATTCGATCACCTCAAGCAGTTTGACTGGAATAAAAAGGAACAAAAGATGAGCTCATACATGGTGCAAATGAGTGAGATGGGTGTGGAAAACCATCCAACACAGTGAAACCCTATGTTAAGTTAACGCTATGATTGAGGCAATCCGTATTCAATTAAAGGAAGTAAAAACAAACGATTTCCCGTTTTCCATTTACTGTTCATCTATTCCAGCACGAAATTTGTCCTCATTGTTGCAAACGCGTTCCTGCTTAATTGATCCATTCTTGTTTGTTCGCCATGCACCCATCTGTCGACAAACCTCCTATGCGGATATGTTGCATCATTTGCTCTCTGTATTTACCTCAATGTCGATGTTTACCCGTAAGGCATCGGGCACTCCCAGTGGGATTTGCGCAGTGATTACCTGCGAAAACACATTCTTTCGCCTCAGGGTGACACGGTACTCAAGCTGTCCCGCGTCACAACAAATAGACTACGTGTGAAAATGCGCAGGTACATGGCAAATATATAGCTGCATAGGACAATGGTGGCTATCGACCGCAGGATGAGTCATTCACGGTATGAAGAAGACAGCTAGAGACAACGTATCGCTGTCTGTCATATATACTTCGACGTAAAGCACCTAAAATCCATTTAGGGGGAAGAACCCACGTGCCTGTGTAGGAATAAAGTCACTGTCCAAGAGAAAAACAAAGCATATTCAGAAAGAATAGACTCTATGCTGAATGAATCTCAACTGTAAGAACAGGTACTGATATATCGGCCGTATATGGA
>UZAN01045134.1:14923-33661 GCA_900618425.1 Echinostoma caproni
TATATATATATATTCAGTATCTTCATCTTGATACCGCTCTCAGTTGTCTACCTCATTCATGCACAAAATATATATTTAACAGACCGGTTATAAAGGCTAGGTTATCTGGGTATACGCACTGAATACTGCCCATTAAAAATAGCATCCGGAGTCATGGAGCTGAAAGGAGTAAAAGCAAATATCAAACACAGCGAATTGGCAAAATCTACAATGTCACTCCTACGTTCCTGAATGGACTTCTTCGAACACAGGTTATGTAAACATTTCCACTCGGTTGCCATGTGAGTGCATTAGGAACACGTGATAAACGTGACAACGTTTTGTACGCGTCAAAAAACTACTGGGAAGAACTACCGTGTTTTTCTATTTAGTGAACAGCAACTACTGGTCACTGGAAACTGACCGCTTCAACGAGTTGCAAACTACTTTGCTTGCAAAATTTACACAACACAGTACAATACAAAATGACAAGGGCCGCTGGAACAGATATTCATTGCATCGTTCAGCGCGTTTTCTGATAAAGCGTGTGATTAGAAAGTCTATATTGGTAATACAAGCAATTGTACTACGAAAACAAATGAGCTGGACAAAAAGGCGTTCTTACTGCCACCTGTAAAAGGTGTTCAGGGCTCGTGTGGCAACAGTACGTGAGTGCGAGCGCATTCCTGCAATCACATGTGTGCACACATTGAATTCTGGACTAGTGAACAATCTCCACGGTGACCAAGAGTCACACTGTGCATGCATACGTGAAAAGGTGAGACAAGTGACCCAGTGGGTGCTATGAAAACTATTATAGGTTATGTACATACCGTCCGGGAGTAGACTGAAAATGTCACTTGGGATGGATCGACGCACAACCAGATCAAGCAACTGAGCTTGACATTTTCCCATATGTCAAAACTCCGTACTCCCCCGAGGTTGACGATTCGCTTGGTAAGAAGTCGCTCGCGCTTGTTTCGATGGGAGCATTAGCATGGTAAACGTGCGTCCACGCACCGATAAATAGCGGAATAAAACCAACCCAACGGATTTTGTAAAGTAGTCAATCAACCGTAATACAGGACTGTTTAATTGAATGTGTGTTGCCTAAAATTGATTCGAACTTCGGGGATATCAAGGATCTGTGTGCGGCAATGAACACCCAGAGAGAATAAATCGCTCGAACAAAGCAGTGGTACACAATGCTCCACATGGAGAATGAGCAGGGATTCAGTTACAACAATGACAAAATGTGTTGAACTGATAGATAATCGTATTTGGTTCCAATTTACATGTCCGTGAATCCTCAAATAGGGACCTCGACCAGATACAGAAGACACAATACGACGGGTAAATGTGGATCGGAAGATGGGAAACACGTCACGGATACAGTATTCTATCGCACATGGTGATCTTGGTTTCAGTTGGCATACTTTAGTAAACCCGGTCAGAAGACAACACGTAACTGGAAAACTGGAATGAATGCATCAAAATAAGAAAACTGGGAAGAACGAAACAGTGCATAATCACAAGAACATCAGCATCGGAAACCTCTGACAGTTCCCGTTGTCAGTCACAGAAACAGCGCAGTTAATTGCGGTTTTGCCGACCTAGCTTTTGCGTGCCATGAGTGGGCGGTTGCCATCAGAGCAACCCACAACGGCACATCGGTGAAAATAACTAAGGTCATTAAAAGTTTCCGGTCGAACCGAACAAGACAACTAATCGGAGACAGGGCAGATATGATAATTTTGCTCTATTCTCACATCGGCAACCTTTTGTTCACTTCTTGGATTGTCCTTTTTCTTCCCAGGAAGTGTTCCATTTATCTGTTAAATTTATGCACCTATATGCTCTTTTATTACTGCATCGCTGTTATGAGTTGAACAGTTTCAGTTTTTACAACCATTAACCCTGCACTTTCGTGCACCGGTTTCCGTTGCCGTCTTTTGGTGCCACATTTGGATAAAAGAGCAGAATGAAGATTGGAATATTAAAAGCAAATTCAAGCGGAAGATGGAGAATTCACATACAATAGTGATAGGGAATAATGACTGGATGCATGAACGCCACTGTTTGCGATACCCAGCCATATCACTGTATCTTTAACCATCGGTGACCATCATCCCGAGGTCCCCAGCCAGGGAGCCTAA
Source organism: Echinostoma caproni (assembly GCA_900618425.1). NCBI lineage: Eukaryota > Metazoa > Platyhelminthes > Trematoda > Plagiorchiida > Echinostomatidae > Echinostoma > Echinostoma caproni. The sequence goes on from UZAN01045134.1 coordinate 17,059, forward strand.
CAGGGCCTATTTGACCTAATTTCCTGGTTTTCATACCCTCAAGGCAGGTCTTAGTTTGATTACCCTTGATCTTTTTCCATCCGCGACCAGCCTTGCCAAACATCGCTTGCCGCGGCAACCTATCTGATGACATGCGTAACACATCCCCCATGAAAATAAATATACAGGAGGGCAAAAAAACTGCGTAGATCAGTAAATGCATTGGTAAAGACACTTGATCGCATCGCCGTCTATAACCGCGGATTAGGTTCTCCACGGAGTCCTCTGCCAGGAGGTCTAATACGTTTATGTGACCGAAAGCCCTAGTCTGGGTTTTTATACCCTCATATCATATCAGTTTGATCCAATTCAGTTTTCTTTCACCGACTACCAACCTCGGCAAACATCGTATCATCCATCTAACACCGACATTATGCTGCTACCGCAATGGTCAATTCTTTGCATCATGTGGTAGCAATGGCCGAAAAGCCGCAACGTACACTTGATTCTTCACAGACAGGTGGAAGTTGCGGTATCTCGCGTTAAGAAACGCTGAGTATGGATGTTGACGTCATCTGAGATTTGTCAATCAGGCGTAATACGATCGACCAAGCAGTTGAACTATCCTGTTAGACTGAGGGCGGAGGGTGAGCCTACCCGATTTTGTAACAGCATTTTACACTTGAAGATGCAAAAAAGAAGGTTAAGCATAGCTATACGTTATCACAGTGGTGCATCAAACTGTATGATGACAGAGGCAGCAAACAAACTGTGGTCAATCGAAACAGACAGTATCCGTCCATGGAACATTACTAGCTAAGAGAGTATGGAAATACTGATTTATGACTTTGATCATTCGTTTTTTATCAGAAGTCAACACACCCATTCATAAAGATCCGAGAAGCAATTGCCCAAAAGAGGAAAAATATTCGAGGGCAAAAATTTACAGAACAATCGATTTTTTCAACGGGGGAAGAAAGGTAATGTAATGTAATGTAATGAAGTAAAAACGGCGAAGCAACGCCCGGAAAATCGGGTCACAAAAAGCGGTGAGGCAAAGACATCAACAATAGTTAGTTCACATCCACTGAGTCCAGTAATAACACCCAATGCACAAGTCAGTGCGTGCGAACGCTTGTCGTTCTTACCAGTAGCAAAGTAGCTCCCAACGCGCATGCCACGTGATTAAGTAGGATAATGAGTTGAACAGGGTATCGAGAAGTATACACGTACACATGAGAAATGTCTCTGAATTTAATGAATGAACCCTAAGCAGTGAAGGGGAACTCACATGCTTGTAGCATCTTACAGTAAGACAGACAGTAAAAACAAAATTATCCGACGAAATGTTGCGAGTAGGAGGGAAAGGCAAACAGGAAGTCAAGAACAGAAAACAGAACTGGATAAAGGATATCTGAGCAGTAGCCTACTTGTTACTACCCACCCCGTTTGATGCAAGGGGCAGTGCAGCTCTGATTATCCCAAGTGACGACCGATACAGTGTGAAATTCATTTTAGTTTATGTCTGGTTGTAGACTAAGCTAAAAAAAACCATAATACAACCAAATTTTGTGAGCGCAATATGGAAGGACCGCTCAAGAGAGAAAGTGATTTTCTCGAAGGCTCATTGAATGAGCTTTTGGCTAACCAAAGCTCAAGAGGTAAGGCAGCGTGGCGATATGAATGCTGAAGTATTTCAAGTCTGTGTCTAATTAACCGGTTCACTGGTTCAGGATGCACCAAAAAACCCGCCATTTAGTGGAGCCAGTGATCCTTAAGATTGTTTCCCTGGAGCCTGTTCGCATGTCTTTTCTCGAACGGTTTACTATCAGGGTTTGTTAAGTTCCCCTGAACAAATCAGGTGCCAGGGAACCGATCAACCCGTTAACAGCTTCAGAGATGAACCACACGTATAAAAGGGTTTAAGAAAGAGTAACTACGCGGTTTTGCTGTGATTTAATATAATAACCCACGAAAGTCAATCGAGCATTGACTGTAGTGAACGGAACAAAGAAGTACTTGCTAGTCTGAATGAACATTAAGCCATTGAGATTCCTAATTCGAAGAAGACATCATCGGAAATTAAATGTTGGAAATGAGAGTTGAAGGAAGCGATGACAAACCAAAGCCAACTGATTGCAGATACATTCAAACAAGAACCAAGAAACAAGTTTCGAATTGAGTTCAGTAAGGGACAAAGAGGCGTTGATCACAAATTCCAGGCAATCTTGTGCAATTGCACAGATCAAACCCTGTCATACAACAATGCTGTCGTCGATAGATAAGTAAGTTGGGGTGACGAAGAAATGAATGCCTTTTGTTAGTTTTTGAATGGAACAGAAGAAGAATGGCAAATAGAACAGAGGATTGATGTCACGGTTGTTGACTTTTCCAGCATAATGCACCGCAGATTGTTGAACCATTTGAAGCAAACAGGAACCCGGTTCAATTAACACACCATTTGTTAAGATCAGCTGTATTGGGAAGATCTAATCTAACAGTCAGAGTATGATCAAAATCCCGGTCCGATTCCAGACCCGGAATCGATCATCGATTATTTAATTATCATCAAGGCTACAAAAGTCCGGTGATGGTGTCAAATGGTGTGTTTGAGGATTCGTTCAGTCTGCCATAAATCTAATTTCAAGCAGGGAGAGAACAGAAATCAGCTGGGTTGTACAAGTATGCACGCTGCTTCACTTTTGAAGGCCGAAAATATATATTGCGCATGTGGTAATTGGCGTACGGTCACGGCGGTCGAACTGCGTAGATAAGTCGATACAGGATGTATGGGGCGGGAGTGAACAGGCACGAGTTGATCGCTTCAGTATTCACTAAGAACGTGATTGAGAAAAATTTTCAACGAGAATTTCACTGCACCAGTTGTGCGCGGTATTCAATCTCGAAGGAACGACCAGCGAAAACAAAAAAATCTTCCAAGAGGGTCTGAACAATATCATGAAAACAATCACGTATTCAGGTTTATCATCGGAACCAATAAAATCTTTTTTGCCTTTTCACCTTCACACAAAGCAGACAGAAAAGCGTGGATAGTTATCTGATCTAACCACCATAGCCGATTGGCATGCACTTTCCCATGCGTTAAATACGGTTCTGATGAACCGAGATTCCGGGAATATAAAAAGCATATAATAACCACCAAGATCACGGAGTTAAGAAAATTGGTAGGCAAAACATTAAGAAATTCGTTTGTGCCTTGGACATAAATCATTTCTATTTCATCATCAAAACATGACACTGCAATTCCCGCGAATCCTTGACATTAGATAGCATGACTCGTGGATAAGTTGAGACGTTTACTTTGAGGCAGACGGGTGGGACGCATGAGACCATTTCGTAGAGCGCTAACACATTCAGCGGGTAATGTAAACGTTTGGAGTGAAAACGTGAAACTCTTGCTCGAAAAACAATGGTACCACACGTCCTAGCCCCGTTCATATCTGAGATCCTTGCCCCATACAGACTGAAAACAGTGGGATCTAAAACAGAAAATCTCGATTTAACACAAGAATAAGGTGGTTGGCATATTTAGTACCGGAAGGATTAAACAGAACATGTTAATGCAATAAAAATTAAATGATTGAGAAATCAGTCGGTTTTTCCCGGGGGAGGCAAAGTAGACGAAGGAAAAAGCTCGAACTTGGAACCAAAATTTTTGCTGCACACTGAAACTTTTCCTCATGAATATGGCTCTTTACAGGAATAAAACTACACATGACACCAAGAAGTAGGGATACATTATTATGTTACTTTTCAGGAAAATAAAAAGCACTGAACATTGCTCTTGTTAAGTGCTCCAATCACGAAATCAGAAAATCGACAAGGCAAAACCTAACAAGCGAGCAGAAAACTCTCGAAAGAAAATATTACGAAAGACCATATAACAGATTGCAGAATGAGTAAACGTATATAAGAATGTCGTGATTACTGATGACGACACCGGTTCATAAACTATGATTGGCCTCCGAAAGCCTCAGTATGGTTGGGGGTGGGTGTCTTGGGTTGTTGTTTGTCACCCTTCCATTGCACCTCGCGAAATGCTCTCTTATATGGGCGAGCACACTCGGATACTAGTTAGTGTACGATGGGGCAAATTGTTTTCGCGCATACTGGCCACGTTCATTAAAGAGAAGAAAGATCCTGAGCTCAAAGCTCGCTCTTCGCTCTCCAGTTTGAGTGGAAAGTATTGATTTACGCCACCCTAATGTCTATTTCCGGTCAAAAGAACAATTCCGAGCAAAAATTATCTGATGATACCCGTCCTAACCAGCTTTTACTACTCGCACAAAATAAACTTAAGTAACACATACAATGGCGAATTATCACACTGATGTTGGGACAAAGGTATAAGTGTGTACATTTGTGAACCAAAAACCGAAAAAATAGTTTGATTAGTCTTATTCACTCGTTTGGTTACGATAAATTAACTGGTCAAACAAGTGCGCCACTTAGAGGGGAAGATAGTGTAACCCCAGGAAAGCGTATCATTGATACTACCGAAGATTAGTGCCGGGACCAGTAGAGTCATGTACTCCACGAAAATTATAGAATCGGGTTCAGTAAGATCACACAGGACGGAACATACGATTTGTAGCAGTTGGTTAGTATTCTCGTGAACGTCTGTTTGTAGGTGATCGTCAGTCCGACATTGTCTCTTCTGTAGTTCCAAATAATAAGTCCTTTGATCCAATCACAGATGCTGTGAAAATCCAACAACCGCTTCTTTGTGCGCGAACACTACTTACAAACGCGAGCAGTATCTCAGAACACTACTACTATCGACCGATTAAAATGGTCGTAACTGCACATGCAAAAGCAACGTTTACTCTAACGATATGCGATTAAGTTGAAGGTAACAAAAGTAGTGTAGTAGCATTTCACCGCTACATTTGTTCATAAACTCTAGATAGAATACTTCTCAAAAGAGGATGAAAAGGGAATGGATAAAGAAGATTGATAGATAAATTCACTAATCACTCACTTATATTTGGGTGGTTCAGTGTCTTCAAAACCCGCACCTCACGAAACAACTAGTGAAAAGAATAAAGGAGAGGATAGAGAGGAAAAGTAGGAAAACATCAAACAGTTGGAATTTTCATTTGACGATAAAGTATTTGCTTAGGAGGAAAGGCCAGTCATTCAATCGAACATTTACATTCCTAATTTGTAAAATGCATGATGGGTGATCAGCTGATGATCAATGGTATTGACCACCATCGCGTTCATTTTTTAAGAAGATACGACTAGCGCAAACTAGCAGAGAGAGAAATAGCTGACCGTAACTCATTCGGACCCATAGATGACCCCAAAATATCATCAGGGTAGTGTGGACTACACACCAGGATTTCTTTTTCTTCTACTGTGACGAGAAAACGACAGACTGCAACGATTCTATTTCTATCCACGTTATCACCACTGTCAAAGTCCTTTTGGGAATATGGATTCAACAATATTCTCATGATAGCGCAATAGTGGAATGACGTGATACAGAATCCTACGCTTGATTAGATAATACCCTAGAAGATTGCTTTCCAATTAAGCATATCAAAATCAACTGTACTAAAACAAGCAGTTTGACATGAAAATAAAGCCATCCGTAACGGAATGTAGTTAGAGATGCTTGTCTAATGGCACCAGGAAGTGCTTGTTCGGGCAGCGGGAAAGAAAAACGAGTTGGGTGGTGGTGAGTGGGNTGATCCCCACAGATGCATTCAAGTGCACCGAATCCACGCACCGGCTAGCTGAGAACCGCCAGTCAATCATGACCCAGTTGCATTCTATGCGTCCGCACGCAGGCGCTTACCGTGGTCAGGTGATTTCTAACACCCAAGTCCACATCGCTGGACTACATACTACACACGCCCGAATTTCCGTCGCCTAACCTATGCCCCCTCTCCATTGCCCACTGTCACACACATGCACAAGTATCTCACATCACATCAAAAGACGGACATACAATGAACGGGGCTTGCTGGAAGTGGACACTCACCTTTTGCATGCTGGAATGGTTCAAAAGGGTTTTATCGATCACCTTGACAGCAACCTGAAGAGTGCAACAAACGAAAAATCATTTACTGATGCACAGATATATAAGTATGTCATGATTTGTGGGTATGTGTGCACGAATCAAGCAAGCACGGACTGCGGCTAAAAAGGAAGAACGTAAACAAAATCCGGTTATGTTCATTTTTCAAAGACCTACGCAGATGTATGAAAAACGGAGGGACTAAGTATAGAGTGAGAACGATTCACAATCGCAATGGCAGGTGATAGCACGAGATTTATGCAATCGTTGTGACAGATTGATAATCAATCGCCTAATCTAACTAGAAAGGGACAGTCTGATACCAAATTCGTCTCGTTAGGTAAAAGTTGCATGAATAAGACTATTCAATTAGATGACGTTTACTAAAAACACTATCAGTTGTTGTTTCTGATCCTCACAACAGGACATATGCAGATTGAAGTGACCAACATGAATGACAATAGAAGAATATCTAAACCAAGTTGGAATATTCATCGCCCTGGAAACAAATCCGTTGATGAAAAGTCCGATAGAGGGGTGACATGGAAGTATCTGAAATTCACTGCCACTTAGAGTTTGAATTCTGCTTTCGTTCCAATTGTATTTTATTGTACATAACTTTTGCAAGCACTGAAGCTTACAGTTCATCCAAATAGTATACAAACCAACCGTCACAGAGAACATATTCAACGAGGGAAAAGTGTTTACAGATATAGGGATATTTCATAGTCCATACCATGCACTTCAAGATGGGCTGTTCCCATCGCCATGACACAAATCTTAATCTCTTCGTACGACACATCAGACAAACAACCAAGCAACAATGGTCACCATCCCGACTCGGTGGTCATGTGTTCGAACTCCACCACTGCCATCATCATCATTAGCGACACCGAAGCCGCCGAAACCAATAATGCTGATTTTTGTCACATAACAGCCCTTTAATTGGATGCTTCATACGTCCTGAAAATTGTTTGCACAATCCTGTATTCGATTCAAAGTTCAGACAACCCGGTATCCAATAGGAAGTATGTCCGAGGAGTGTGTCAGTCATGAAGTAATGATGACCACTGTCTTCTCCTGAGTCTTCATCATTCTCGTCACTTTACCACCTTCCAAGGATAAACCAGTTTAGAAGAGGCATAATTAAAATCCGTTTGATTTTTCTGTAAGTTTACGAGTCGTACCATTATCATAACAGATTTATGTGTTTGGATTTCCGATTAATATTGGAAAAACGAGGGCGGGAAAAAGCATTTCGCAGCCAGAAAAATCACTCTATCTATCCACTTCAATTGTCACCTTGCATAAAGCAACCCAGCCAGATAATGAAGCGTTCGAAAGGAAATCAATAACTTTATCCATACACAAACTAAGGGAAAAATCAGAAACTGTGAGGTGCAGAACAAAAGAATATCTACTCCACCACATCACATGATCGTCTCCTACATCTTGTTCAATCTTTTAAAACCACATTGTGCATCCAATAAGGTGAACTTTTAGCATTTCCGACAAGTTATAGCGGATAAAAGGTGGATATGAAACGATTACGAAGTGAGAAACACCTGAATGCAATAAAGAGAAAGCAATGCGATAGGTGATTTTTTCTAAGCGATAATGACAGTTCTCTGATTTCCTTTTTTATCACGTAGTGTCTGCTTCAGCCTAGTGGTGAAATATATGAATATATATTCCTATAAGCTATCTTCGACAAAGAATACGGTAGTCTTCGGAATAATATCTGTCATTAACTCCAGACCGAGAAGAATAACCCAGACAAGCATTAATCTTTACCGTGTACTTGGGTCAAGCATAATCATAGACCTATGCTCGAACTCATGCAGTGAACAAAAAAGACTTGTAAATTTATGAAGCACCGTCTCCTCCTCCTGTTCCATCCCCAAGAATAAAGAAACAGTGCAAATGATTTACGTTAAACGATGGAAAAATGGTTCGAACAGTCTCATAAGAATCTAAACTTGATTTGATTCACTGCGGGAACGATGCACAAAATTGACCAATAAAATCTTGGACAATCCACAGCTGCTAGCGAAGCTATGCAAACTTTTGTCACCCGATGTGGATGCAGGTACAAACTCTTGACAGTCTTGAATAAGTACTCTGCATTTTATTTACGGTGGCACTTCGTGCAGTGGGCAACGAACAGCATCGGAGAGCTGTTTGGTCCTCGCTGAGACCCGTCGGCAGTGTGTGACTCACACAAGAACAATAAACAGCTATGGTGACAGTGGATACTAGTGGGCCAAATAAGTATTTCAATGAAAATTGCAATGGCTGCTTCGAATCTTTAACAAAACTTGAATGGACTTTGACTCAAGTCTGAGATTATGAATCGCGAAGCAATGCGCGTCGTGTCAAAAATGCCATAAATCCTTGTGATACATGAGGGATAGAATAGAGGAAATGGGCATGCAAGAACTCAAGCGATATACGGAAATATCGAACTAACCTGCATTCCTGTGGTTAGATGTTGGGCTAATTTTACCTTGGCGAAATTTCCTTTTCCAATTGTGCGAATTAAACTGTACCGACCAACATGGGGTCGATCTTTCCACAATGGGCGATGCCCAGAATTCTGAGATGACACCTTTGAATGTCCGTTGTTAGTATTGCTACTGTTGTTAGTCGTGCTGTGGTTACTCGTGTTGGTTTTGATCCCCGAACTAGTGCCCTTTCCTGGCACCGCACTGCTAGACACCGGGGTGACCGATGAATTGTTGTAGTTGTTGTGTTGTGCGGTCAGATTGCTGGTCCCGTGCGTATATGGTGATGCGCATGTAGGCGGATTGGAAGTGTTAGAAGTCCAGTAATGAAAATTGGTCGGTGGTGAATGCATTGACATTGACATTAAGTCTGGTGTGTTGGACAGTGCACCACCATTTGGTTGGCAATTCCTTGAGGATGAACGGGTTGAAGTGTATGTTGAGTTCGTAGGATGGGGGCCAGGCGAATTAAATCGTCCAGGACTTGGGGTGTTCATATGGCTATTTTGACCCAGGCCATTGTTCATGGGCGGATTTTGTTGCATATGCGGCATGGTCTGTGAAACCACAGGGGGTTGATGCGGTTGCGCAGATTGTAAACAGAGCGGAGCACGAGGATGCGAGGATGCGGGCATCACCGGAGAGCCAAGGCCGGTTATGGGTGCTGTGTTTTTGTAGTAGTATGCATGCATGGCAGGAGCAGTTATTGATTGCGGCACGACAGGACTAGGACCAGTACAATAAGCCGAGTGAGCACTGGATGGCATGATACGTCAACCGCAAACATTTACCGACCTGTTCGGGGCAGGCAAGAGCGTGCCAATACCCACGAAGACAATCACAGAAATTGATAGATCAGAAGTGTGCGTAGATCGGACGACCAAAGATTTTTGACATCCAAAGAGATTTGACAGGAACAAGTGCGCCACAGGGTATGCTACAGTACTGCCGTTTGCGATGGAAATAATACCCCCAGACCTCTGAATCTGTAGAAACGGAAACAGAGAAGAGAAAACATACGATCATGCAACATGAAACGCATGAGCCCGTAACGTTTGGTAGATTATTTTTTTGTTACACACCTTGGTGTGGTGAACGACAGACGGGAAAGCCAAATAGTCACGAGGACCTGTTGTTCAGTGGTGGTAACCGGTAAACTAAGCCCCTGGACTTGAAGTGGCGAACCATGTAAGGCCCCGATAGGTTAGCAGTGGTATTGAACCGGACGACAGAAAAGCTGCCTACCACCAGATCCCATCATATCATATATATTTATGTAGTTTCACACACATCTGAGTTCACACCTTGTGCCAAACAAATCATGGTCAAATAATCTTTATAAAAAGAAAACAGGTCTATATCTTATAGCTTGTAATAATAATAAAACAAGAGATTCACTCATTTGAACGCCTTGGGTTTGGCACGTAAAATCGGATTGGAAGCATGATCCAGTCTGTAAAAAAATGAAGGACTGACAGCTCTTCCCCCGAGTTGTGATATTCGTATTGACGGTGGATAGAGTAACAGTCACCAGATTCATGACTAGCCGCGAATAAGGTGAGCTCAGCTCACTCAATAGGCAATGTACTAGGGCGTGGTAGGTTTTCACTGTATCAAAACACTCNGACACTGTGACATGAAAAACGCGACCTGCGACTTATAAGGCTATCGCAGTTTGTCCTATTTGTCCTGCTTAACAAGGTGTCAGAGGTGAATGAATGAAATCAGGAATAACTCTGCTGTCATGTAGGTTGTATTTCGATGCAAAAATACTTCATGTGCAAACCTGGATAAGAAGGCCGAACGTCGCTGCGACATCGCTTGCAATCTCACACATGAGAATTTCTAATGATGAGTTTTGTTCATGGAGCAGATTCATCTTCCATCTAGCACGAGATGGTTGCATAAGTTCTAGAATAAGTTACCATGCTAGTTTTATCCATTCACTTCCTATGCTCGATGGATCTAAAATCAATGACTATCTAGTTACAAACAAGCCATCAACCCAATATGCAAGTATATCTTCAAATTGAAGAGTTTCCAGGGTATAGTGCTCACTTCGGTTGGAATGAAAATGAAAATTTGTTAATTTAACTCGTCATTCAATAGAAAGTAAAGTATGAGTGATGTAGTTAACAAAAATGATGCGATTGAAAAAAAATAACCAGCTTAACAAATAGGTGGGGTCAGTATGGTTTCATAAATTTGGACTATTCCGATCCATGATACAAGCTACTACCTTTTCCGAAATGGGGCAAAAGACAACTTTAGACTCTAGTGTCACGCTCACGGTTCCCCGGCGAATACAATAACCTAATTTGAGAATTCATTTCACAGACCGGTTGTAACACACTTGCACACTACAATTTTAAAATTCCCTACGTTTACGAGTTATTCCAACAGCACTGGCAGTCGAAGAAGTACATCGAAACAATAAACGCAATTAATTGTACTCCGGAACGGTTAACACTTACTTCAGATCATTTCGTAACCTTGTAGCGTGGTGCGATGGTTCTGGTTGCCGTCATTCGGTATTGTTTCATCGGATAATGAGGGAAGAGTAATTGAAAGATTTAAAACGAAATAAACCAGATTTCGTTAGAAAGTTGGTAGATGCACAAGGCCACTGTTTGTGAAACGCAGCTATATCACCCGGTGTGTCTAATCATAAACTCAGTCGTTCACGAGTCTACAACTATGAAGCTAGACACGACCTATATGACAAACTTCCTTTTCCGGGGTTTTCATATTGCCATACCATATCTTAATTTCACCAACCTTGACTTGCTAACGACTAATGTGTCTCAGCTAAACTAACGTGAAGTCAGTGGGGTAAACAAAGTGAAGTAAATCAACTTATCATAAATAGACTTGGGCCACAAAAGGATACATCTATTAGCGCGGCAGTCAAACAGCATAAGGCTGGCCATTTAAATTGCATCCCAAGTCTAGCGAATTGAGCATCTTATATTGAAGTATAAAAACGATAATTTGGTTGTTTTCTCTTGTTTTTTTCGTTTTATGTACTTTGTTTCCCCTCATTTTCCTTCCCCTTGCTGGTACACAAATCCACCATGTCGGTTACCATTGTTCATGTGTTGGCACCATGTCTGACATCAAGCCGATGCGATAGATATCCGCTTTATCAATCAAATCCGATATTAGGTGGTAAACAGCTTTGTTGTCGCCCGGTTCTATACCACGCCTAACCTAGTGGGGCCTTATGTGGTTCACCATTCCAAGTCCCGGGGCTTAGTTTGCCAGTTTCCATCACTGAATAGCAGGTCCTCGAGACTATGGGGCTTTCCCCATCTGCTGTTCATCAAACGAAAGTGTGATAAAAAAATTTGCGAATAGCGACCCCTAAAAGCGTAATGGGATAGACTAGGAAACACAGCCTAGGGACAAAAATGGCTGAATCCGTAAGGTCCGTGTAACAAGAAGAGATAAGCAGGGTGTTTATGAGATAAACCCCATAATCCTGAAAGTTACTGTGCGATGGGGATGTAGGAACATTCATCTGAATTACAAATTGTCCAGTGACCGCGATAAGTGGTGAATAGGAAAGTGTGGAGATGAAGAAGGCCGCGACCATTGGTAATAGTTGCATTGTTTTCCGTCTAGCTAGGAATACGGGCCCGAGGAAGATAGGAGTGGGGTAATAACGGAATCTGATGTCACACTGATTCGTCATCAGCAATGCCATCTTGGTCGTTGGGTTGAACATTTCGAGGCTCAGTTCAACTGGTCCCCATCGACATTTAACCTATCACCACCACCCCCATTTCGACGGAAAATCAGTTTCATTTTTAGTTTTTACAACCATTAACCATGCACTTTTGTGCGCTGGTTTTGGTTGCTGTCTTTTGGCCGCCCATTTGGATAAAAGAGCAGAATGAAGATTGGAATGTTTAGAGCGAGTTCAAGCGAAAGTTAGGGAATTCACATAGACAGGTTGCAGGAATACTGATGCATGAGCGCCACTGTTTGCGACACCCAGACATATCGCCCAGTGTCTCTAACCATCCCTGGATACCCTCGGGTTAAGCAGAGCTGCGCGTCCTCCGGTTGCGGATGGGGGGATTATATTATATTTCACACTTGTCTGAATCCAGATTGTGTGCGGAATAAATCATGGTATAATAATATTTATGAAAAAGAAAAACGTTCCATGATTTGCATGTGGGCGAAATAGTTCCAGGTTGCCCAGGCCAAAGCATGTGAATTTTCTTGAGGAATCCACAACCGAAGCCTTCGGCTAGCCAAAGCCTGAATCGCAATTCAGCGGGGCGGTGTGTGAAAACCGCAATCCATTGGGAGCCGGTGTCCAGTTCATCGGATCATACGCTCTTCGGACGGAGTCAGACGTCAAAGGTGCCCAATACAACTCAATGCCCGATCGAGTCGGTGACTACTGCCACAACCGAAAAGGTGTGGGTGTGGTTCGTACGCCGCCTCATGGTTGGTTTGGAATCAGGGTTTTTGGCCAACTCCCCTAGGTGAAGTGCCAGTGGTCCACCAATCCGGCTATAGCCCCGGATGTCGGCTTTTCGTCCTCTCGCTTTGGTGGGAAAACACCGCCGCGAGAAGGCAGTGAGTAGGGCTCCCTCAGCAGAGGCTATTTGAGACGCTTGGTCGTAAGGGAGCACTTCGTGAGGTGCAAGGGCAGGATGACCAGCCGCAACCCTACACACCCACCCCCGACCATACTGAGGCTTTTGGATGGGGTGGATACCTTCACCGAAGAAGGTTAACTGTGAATAAGTTGTGGCATACTGCAACAAAAAAGCAGTCGCGAACAAACAGCGGCGGCACTACCAGGGTGTGGTGGGTTTCAGGCTGATCACCTGGCTCTTCTTTAAAAGCCCCATAAGCCCAATGACGATGTTTTGACAAAGGTAGATGTGACTGGCCCATTAAAACTAAATTCATTGACCCCTTCACTTCCGCGGCGAGGGATTACTTCCTGCTGTCTTGCAGGTCGCACTTGGCTATGCAAAGGCTAGAAGTGCGCCCTCAAAATAAAAAACGCCGAGTGACACTGGGGATGTTTCTCGTACCAAACTCCCAAGTAACTTCATGAGAATGTCCCCTACAAGCTTCGTTACCCATGTTACGGCGTCCCCGGTAAGCGACGCGCCCCGTGCTCCTCCAATGGTCTGGGTGTCGAAAATGCGAACTGGACCTCCTCAACCTCGAACTTAGAAAGCACCTCTACGTGGGATGCTGAAACGTGGGGACCCTCTTGGACATTGGGAGTCAGGCAGTGACTATGTGCACGTTACAAGACTTCCGTGTGGATGTTGCATGTTTATCCGAAGTACGATTAGCCGGCTTCAGCTCCCGTAGTATCAAGGTTTCCGGACCCGATAGCCACCACTAGTTTTAACATAATGGCTCAGAAATTTCAGGTCAACAGGTAGTGGCGTTAGCGCTGAGCCAGCGTGTCAACGCTATTCTACTCTCTTGGGAACCAATATCGTTAAGGATCGCTGTAGCACGCTTCAAAGGTAATCTTACCAACCTCACCGTGGTAGCAGTCTAAGCCTCACTCTACCATCCGACAGCGTAGTGAAGGACGAGTTTTACGGCAGTCTTCAGGAGGTAGTAAATTGCGTCCCCAAGAGAGATCTACTTATCGCGGTGGGAAACTGGAATGCTCCAACAGGTGGGCAAGGACCTTCAACAAAACATAATTTGGAAATTTGGACTAGGCCATCGTTGCGAAAATGGTGGAAGGCTAATTGATTTCTACGATTTTAACCGGCTATTTACAACCAACACGTTTCCAGCACCACAGGAAGCATCTTCTTGCCTGGCACTCCAACGATGGTGTAACAGCCCACCAGATCAACTATATCTTGATACGGTCACGTCGGATCTCACCAGCAGAAGATTGTAGATCGTATCGCGGTGCCGAAGCTGGCAAGAGTGGTTGCTCTGATCACATGCTGATTCGTGCGAAACTTCGCCTTTGGCTGACTAACCCTCCAAATCGCACCAATATGGGCCCCTTAGTGTTGCGAGAAATCGAAAACACTGATGGATGAAATTGAAACCCAACTGGCAAATGAGTCTACCCCATCCGTCATCGTAGCAGACTCCACTGATGTGCAGTGGTCCAGGATAAAAGCTGCAGTACAACAAGCTGCACTAAACAAACTTCGTACCACGAAACGCTGTTACAAAGATATCAGAGAAAACCATCCGTCATCATCATCATCATTGTACAGTGTAATACAGTGAAGCGAACTTCACTGATCGTTGCCAAACTCATATTGCATACAAGGCAAGTGAGAATGTGTAAGGAGGACAGGGTTTGGACCTATTCTTAGGGACGGGAAAAGAAAGCGAACCTCTATGGTCAACACCCAGAGTACATAGTCCAACTGTGCATACATACTATTTCAAGCATTCTGATCTGATAAGAAGTGACAGCAAGATCGCCATTACTATCGGTTTGCAGTCATGACCTTCAGTGTCTCTAACCATGCGGTTACGGAGTCTTTTGGACCCCACCCCGGAAGACGAGAGAAACCTACTCTACCTAATCGCTCTGTGCATTTCGTCATGCCTCGTCTTCACGTCAACTGCTGGCCTCCACGTGGCTTTATCCAGCCTGCAACAGCCACCGCAAATAAGGCGCGCTGCGGTAGGCGACCGTCGGACATACGCAAAACGATTACCAGAAACTCAGACGGGAAGCAACCCGCTCCACAAAAGCAGATCGCAGCAACTACTGGAGCGAAAGTGATCAAGATGGAAACCGCAGCCAGGGCATGTCACTTCGGAGATCTCTTTCGCCTCATAAGATCAGCGTCCGGTAGAAGACAATCTTTACAACCCGTTCTGCGCGACTCCACCGGGGGACTGATCTCTGATATTAACGGTATAATGACCAGATGGGTAGAACATTTTAGTCGACTTCTCAGTCATCCGCTGGGCAATTCGGCGGATATTCATCCAGATATGGCGTCCCCATACGAAGTCGGCTGTGATCCTCCAACGATAGAGGAAATAGCCGCAGTGATCGGTCGCTTGAAGTCTGGCAAGGCCCCTGGTAAAGACGGAGTCCGGGCAGAAATATATGAGAAGTGCCTTCCGATAGTCATCAAATCGCTGCACTCTTTCTTTCGCTCTATTTGAGAGACCGAAACATGTCCAACCGATCGGAACACCTCGATTTTGCTTCCATTCCCCAAGAAGGGCGACAAGGCACTATGCGAGAATTATCGGGGCATCAGTGTGCTAGATGTGGATGCAAAAGCGTTTGCCCAGCTCGTGCTTAATCGATTTGCTATAGTGAGGTATGAAGGGACGCGGCCAAACCAAGGTTTCCAACCCGGCAAAGGATATATCGATCAGATTTTTATCCTAAAGCGAATTCCGGAACACCGATACAAGTTTCAGCGCCCCACCACTGCATGCTTCATTGACTTTCGCGCCGCATTCGATTCAGTGGACCGCGAGTCATTGTGGAAGATAATGCGTCCCTGCAAAGCTGGTCAATATAGTGAGATCGTATTACACCCAAACCAAAGCCCATATCCGTGCCTACGGCGAAGTCTCATCCCTTCGATCTGAGGTCAGGAGTAAGACAAGGATGCCCGTTGTTCAACTTCGCCGTTGACTGGATTCTGCGTCGGGCAATGGAGGATTACCAAGGCGTCCAAGCTTCCGCGGATTGTTGGATTACTGACCTTGAATTCGCCGATGACGTAATAGTGCTTAGAAAGGACCTGATCGTCTTGCAAACAGCTCTCCACCGCATCAAAAGATTTGCCTCTGAAATCGACCTTGAGAATAATCCTAACAAAACTAAGATGTTCGTTACTCCACCTGATCAAGCGGAACATCCCCTGCAACTGGATGATCGGACAATAGAAATCGTATCGGACCTGAGGTCCGCCATCCTGCCCAATCGACAAGTCTAAGATGATGTAAAGTGGCTCACAGACACGGTCCGAACGGCCAAGTGTGGATAACGGTCATAAGAGACATTCATGGATCCAGCATATATATATATATATATACTTCCTACTTTACTACGGCTGGTTCCTTGGAAAGGATATGC
>UZAN01045135.1:11914-33660 GCA_900618425.1 Echinostoma caproni
TGATTGGCGCGTCACCACGTCCACTCGCGTACGCCCAACTGACCACATATATTTGCTTGTTGTTTCATGATCAAGAATACACTCTGACTGTCGTTCTCTCAGCAGTGTTCTTTCTCCAGTTGTTGGGGCCTAGACAAGAGGCGTACGTATCGATCACGTCGTCTTGACATCAAGACATAACAAATGGCGACGGAAAAATCGGAAATTTGAATGAAGTTTTCGGCAGATCAATTCCAACTCCTGTTAATGCAGCAACAGAAACAGATGGAGGCTCAACTGAAACTGATTGAATCACTGACGCAGCGGCTCAACCTGCAAACAACAGAATCAGTTTCACGTGAAATCCACTCTAGCGCAACCGAAATGCTTGCAAATTCCATCACTGAATTCAGCTATGATCCTGAAACTGGTCACACTTTCGAGACGTGGTTCAAACGCTGGGAAGATGTGTTCCGAACAGATTTCAGTTGTCAAGATGGAAAGTGTGCCTATTGGTCCGAAAACTTGGAACTACTGAACACTCCAGATTTGTTGACCACATTCTTCCAAAACAACCAAGGGATTTGAAATTTGACGAAGCGGTGGCACAATTNTGGTGAGTCAGCTTCACTGTTCAGTATCCGATACGAGTGCCTGAAAATTAATAAACGGGATGGAGAGGATTATGGCATGCTTTCTGACAGCGTCAATCGTGAGTGTGAACGTTCCAAACTTCGTTCATTGACCTATGATCAATTCAAGTGCCTCATTTTCATCAGAGCACTACAGAATTCCGAAGATGCCGACATTCGTACCCGTTTATCATCAAGACTTGATCAAGACCCGGATATGGACCTGAAGTCTCTTATGGCCGAATGCAAACGTCTTCTCTCCTTGAAACATGACACTGCTTTGGTCGAACAGAAGACTTCCATAGCTGACGTTCATGTAATGCATTGCCCAAAGAATCAGCCAATAATGAAAAACTTCAAATCCGT
The DNA here is from genome assembly GCA_900618425.1 of Echinostoma caproni. Taxonomy (NCBI): domain Eukaryota; kingdom Metazoa; phylum Platyhelminthes; class Trematoda; order Plagiorchiida; family Echinostomatidae; genus Echinostoma; species Echinostoma caproni. Next base: position 12,892 of record UZAN01045135.1, read on the forward strand.
GAAAAGCGCTACCAGTAAACCACCCTCTGCATGTTGGTCGTGTGGCGATTGGCATTTTGTACGCTTTTGTCCCTTCCAGAAGNCATCTGTCAGAAGTGCACCAAACGGGATCGCAAGGAAGAATGCTGCTGGTCAACAAGACACACTCAAAGCAGTCAGAAGAAAGCGGTTCACAGAAGTTCAAACAAACGATTCTCAGAAGCACACTCAGTTGTTGCAGCTTTTCAAACAGATTACCGTCCAAAAAGAAAATTCCTCACTGTGCTCATCAATGCTAAACCAGCCAAACTGCAGTTGGACACAGCCTCAGACATCACGCTAATCTCTAGAAGCACATGGAACCGCATCGGGAGAACACACATGATTCCATCTACCAAAAAAGCGAAAAATGCTTCAGGAGGCGGGCTGAAACTAATTGGTGAAATCAATTGTGACATTTCGTTCCGAGGCATCACCACAAAAGGAACATGTTATCTGACCGACCGACCGAACCTGAATCTCCTTGGTCTTGATTGGATCGAGAAGTTCGGATTACTTGATGTTCCCATGAACGAAGTATGCCATCAAGTCCGAATGCAGACCAGGTCGATCACAGGCATCATACAATCACTGAAGCATAAATTTGCATCTGTGTTCCAGGAAGGCCTTGGACATTGCACAAAGTTTCGTGCTTCTAGGGCTGCGATGCAATCGGGAATATTCCAATCCTGGTTTACTGTTCAAAGGGAGTAGTAGAGGACTTAGTTTGGTTTCATGCTGGATTTTGTCAAATACAGAATGAAACAAGTACAAACTGAAATGCCCAAATGTCTTGTACGTCTGTTTTATCCATGATCCCTTAATAAAGTGAAATGGAATTTCGTGGATGATGCTTCGTGCTATGCTACACAGTCGATATATTGATTCGAGACGGTTAGTTTCCTTATTATTTCCTCCTAATAAATGTTCGAAAAAGATGCACAAATAAAAGATTTAGGTTACTCACGTACCACCTTATGGTCAAAAATGTATGTTTTGTTGAAATTGAAAAAAATGCTTTATAAATAACTTCATGAAATCTGTGCCAAGGAGACTCAAGAAGCCTTGAAGTGAAAGAACCTTGGAGTCAACTACTAGTGCATATTGACCTCTCATTTTCATTGTTTTCAGCTTTATACGTTGTGAATCAATATATATATATATATATATATATGTATATATATATAGCTCAAAATTATTCATGGTTTCGCAAAACAGATTTAGGGATAAAACTAAGTAGCGATTCATTTTCGATCAATGCTATCGGCCGAATAAAAACCAATCACATATATAATTGTTTAAAAGACTCGTGATGTCATGATGTCATGATGTCGTGATGTTCATTAATACATTTTTGAATATGATTGTTTGAATACGCATGCAGTTGTGGAACCATTAACTGTTTTTCAGGGACCTAATGCATTAAAATGCGATGGAAATGGAAATTCACCGTCTAAACCTAGTGCATTGGTTTAAATTACTGTTATATATACAACCCGCGACAAAAGTATTGTACCCCCTAGATTTTCCGGTTATCTCCGCTCCAACATGTACAAACATCACCATTTTTGACAGTTGGCAAGCAAACGAAAAGCCGAAACACAAATGTGCATCAATTAATCGTCTATTTTACCGAAATTATGTCTAACGGAAACAGAATCCTCACCGCGACAAAAGCAGAGTACCCCAGTAGACTACACACATAGAACTTGGTTTTACAACCAGCGAAACAGACAACACAAGTCTGTACTTCGGCATGGCAACTGACAGACGCGATTGCCAAACAAGGCGCGATGGAAGAAACTTACTTATGGCGAAAAATCAAGGAGCGATACCTCTCGTGAGATCGGTGTCAGTCGAAATAAGGCGACAAGATAGTGAAGTAGATCCAGACCACACTATGACACAATACACGAGGCGGAATCGGCGAAAGCCAGTTATAAACAAATTGGACACTAAAAAAAGTTACGTTGAAAGTTAAGGTCAAATTACTACGTATGGTCTCAAACTCCGTGGGTCAAACATCGGAGATAAAATCCGTGCTTTGGTTAAATGTTTAGGTGCCAACACTTAAAACGACCCCTGAGAACAAATACAAGAAAATGACAAGAGGCATAACTTCAGGGTTTTAGAAACAGATAGACTTTGATTAAGAGCTAAACCTAATGTCATTTGGAAGAACGAATGAAATTTCGTTTAATAAAACGACAAAAGCAAATTTAATTCAGGGAGCAGAACTCGTAAAACCAACACTGGCATGATCTGTAGAAAGAGCCATAATTCAGTAAGCGGATTAGCAACCGAAACTCATTGTTGTTGTGGGATGTCTTTTCAAGCCACTGCCCAAACGAACTCGTCATACTGCGCAGGAAGCAAGACTCTGAAGTACATTGCAATGGCACATTATGCCAGCTGTAGCATAGAATAATCAATCCCATTACCCAGCCGTAGTTCATTACTAGTATCTAAAAAAAAAATGGTGGTTCTTATTTAGCGATACAAAAACAATGGTTTAACCTGCGTGCAGCTCAGATTTGAACCCGGTTGAAAACGCTTGGGCTATTCGTACCCAAAAGGCGCATTAGTTTACATCAAAAAGCATGGATTACTGGCATCGTTGATTAAAAAAGGCAATAATATCGACATGGACATGATTCAAAATCTTATACTGAGTATTAAAGTGGCTTCGATGGGTAAAGTCCATTCGGGGTGCGCTGACTTTGTCAAAGTGAGGATCCTGTTTCATTTTGACATGATTTTGGTAAAAGTAAAGATAAACTGAACAAATTTTGCATCTTGACTCTTCGTTTGGTTGTTTTCTAGACTCTCAAAAAATGGTATTTAAGAGGATATAATCGGAAATTCGAAGGGGGGGAGTATAACACTACTGTTGCGTGCTTTATACAGATTTCAAATGATGGAGAATGCCCGTTAATAAGGAACACCATGTAGGAAATATAGGTTTTAGGTGAATTCATTCACAATCAAATTTATATAAAATAACCTCGGTAGCGTAAAAAAGAAAAGTAAATTACGTGTGCGTGGTAGTGAGCACGAGAGAACTTCAAATTGGTCTGTTGTTTGGATTGCGTAACCAAAATTCGCTATGTTACGTCATAGTCTTGTGAACAAACGATTCTTCCTTGGAAGTTTGAGAGCTGGGATCAATTTCCGCTGTGGACACAGGCTTTACGAGTCGGATGCTAATTGCCTATGCGGTTTCTAACGTCCGGAATCGTATTTCTCCCGAGACATGTGTTGTGAGACTCTATAAATTGTCGGAAATGCCAATTGCGAGTCAATCGAGTGCCCTGACTTTGCTAAATGAGCAGCGGTGGAGCTTGACACAACTACACTCCCAACATGTGTGGGACAGCATGGATTGGGTTCTTTGATACATTTGTTGTTCAATCTACATAAGTCGCACCACAAGTGCTCTTGAATTGATGAACAACTAGCGATGAACATTGGCAGCTCATTTTTGTTGCAGCGTTGGATGTTTGATGAAGTAGAGAACAAACCTTAGCTGAGTGGCAATAAACGTGAATTTCCCTTCGGTGGATAAAACACTACCGACTCTTTCAGGGGAGACATCTCCTCAGAATAGAAGTTTTATAAAAAGAAGAACTATCTTCTCTGCTCATGGTGTTTTTGTTGGCTTATTCTCTTCAGACCATTTCCTGTGACAAGATTCTCAGTTCGGTTTTCCCCATCAGTTCAAGGTCGTTCTTTAAAGCATCTTCTGAACAGATGCATCTTGCTCTCTGCAGGAGACAGCCTACAAGGTTGCGCTTTTAATAGAGTGGGGCGAAGCAATGAAAATTCAAGTATTCCCCATTCCACGTTACTTTTCGGTACATCGTTTTCTGGGTAGAGCCATCTGGGCATCCAATCCGAGAAAGAACATCCAAAACGAGAGACAGTCATTTTTCTCTTTCTATTAGTTACCCTTTGTGCACTTATTTGCCCATCTAGTATGCAAATGTTCAATTTTCCTCGAGTTTGTGTTGAACTAAGGCCAGTGATAGGATAATGATGGACGCCTCATTGTGTCTTCCTTTTGCTCGTATTCTTTCGTTCCACTTGACGGGGTTGCTTCACTATGCTTCGTTTATTTTTGTGTTTGGACGCGCAATGATGAAAATGGGGACCAATAAATTTCCATTCAAACAAAACCCTTTTAGACAGAGATGAATTTTATCCTGACATATGTTGGAACGAGGAAGATAAAATCTTTAGAATGATTCAAATGGGCATTGATCTGTGAAATCTAATCCGAACAGGTGTGGTCATTTTTCTTACTCCAGATTATCTAAAAACCCAAGTGGTAAATATAAATTGAAACTTGAGTCCATACTAGTAAAGAAATTTAATAGTTACGCATTAAAGCCAATTTCTGATTATGAAAACTAAATTACTGAGAAGCTTTAATTAATCTACCTAGTTCATGGCATAGAGTTTAAGTAACAGTGATGGCTAGTAATCAGGTCATATCAATCAAAACAACACTCTTTTAAATAATGTTGTTTGACTGATAACGAAGGACCTTCTGTCATGAGAGGATCAGGAAAAAAACGAATACCTCGGTTGAAACGGAACTCAGGTATGGACGCTGCCTACACGACTCCTATGGTGTGCAGGCTCAATCAACCAATTTTACATTTAGATCATCCGAAATGAGCACATAAGATTATTGTCTTTCCACAAACCCGTCAAACAAACGTATTCCGACTGATAACTCAGTCTAAGGGTTTTTGGGGGGTGAATTCCGTTGGATTTTCAGAGAAATCCTATTATGACTGACCGTTTTGCATGCTTATTTATAGACTTCATATATCCTTGATTTGAATGGATGATGTAAACTTGAAAGGATTCCAGCTGAAGCCGTCGGGTTTCATAGTTCATCTGGTAAACCATACGCTATACAAAAGCGTAGACAATAAACATGGATTGGTTTCACACCTTCTAGAACTTGTCTAAAGTGTCATGCTAAAACCGATGACGGGAGGATATGGGTGTTTATCAGTTCTGCCTACGTGCAAAGTTTCCAATACATTTATAACCCTCTTGTTTATTCCCCAAGGGAGCTGGCCCCTGGATGTTATAAGAGTGAATTCAGTAAGTTGACGGTTTGCGACTAAATGTTTCAAGTTCAGAAGGGGACAGTTTGCATTTGCCTACATCCAAGTCAACCAACCATGCATGCACACAAACAGACAAATGTGAGCGCCAAACTCATCTAAGCGTTGATTTTATGCTAGAACCATTTTATGAATGCCAACGCCTCGTCTCTAAGTTGCTTAGAATCATCCCCGTTTGACTCATACAACTATAGTTACTAAATCTTCACCATCCGTCGGTTAGACAACCACACAATCGGTTGCTTGTGTTTCGGCGTATATCGTACTAATTTTAATTGCAACTTGTTTTGTGGTCATAACTTAGTTATATTGTCAGTTGACTTGCTCCTCTGTCGCAAAAGCTATTAAGTTTTCGAGTTGATTCGCTGCTATATTAAAATGGGAACAAATAATTAGAAAATGAGCGCAAAATAATTAGTGGTCAATCTGAGTGAAACGACTGCTGTTCAAACTGCCGCTAACACACCAAATAAATAACCTTGATAGGATCGATCACTAAGTTTGGTAAATGAGACATTGGTGACTGACAAAGCACATGCATCTGTGACATAACTCCGGATGAAGTAGAAGCTCATGCATACAAACATTCTCATACAATGCCATTAGATTCCTCTGACAGGAGGTAATCCATTATCGTTTCCGCATTCCTAAAAGATCGCGCGTCACTAGCAGCAGTTACTGGGAAATAAACCCAATGTCAGTTATCCTTTTAGGTTGTAATCGAAACACTTGAAGCAGATAGCACAGGGCTCTGATCCTCAAAACTCCTGTGCTACTACTATATCGCTTGGCAAGCGTTTTGACTGAATACGGAATCTGTCTTGTGCTTCCGAAATGCAAAGTACCGCCAAATGTTCGTGTCTGCTCTCACTCCTGCCGATCAAAGGCTAAAATTCATCCGTGACTCGGCAGTTGAATCCTATCTGGCTGAGAGATAGTTAAGGGGATCCATAGAAGTATTGGGCATCTTCATCCAGGCTTTTCTAGTTTGAGGCATAATAGTGTATTCAAGTGACACCAATCTGCCACTTAAAGCTGGAGCAAACAGTACAATATGTGTGGGTCTCTTATGGTTCTGAAACCTGTCCAATTTCTACTAAATATTTTCTTCTCTTATTAGTATTTTATAACCTCTGCGTTCTCAGAATTGCTCAATTTAAATAGGAACAACATTTAATTAATAGTCAAGTGAACCGAATTTCAGGCCCTGTAAATCACTTTCTCAAAAACGTCCTCTTACTGCACTGTTTACGATGAATCGGACACATATTGATAAGTCCCGCTCGCAATAACCACTACTCTATTTATGTACACTAGGCACGGTTGAAAGCAGACTTATTGAAGAAGCTAACAGATAATCTGTGGAGTGTAGGCCTACGTTGATTTCTAGGAAGAGGTTGAAAGAGCCCAGAATGCCTGCAGCTACAAACACTGAAAGACATGACTTGTTAATGCACTTAGAACTGAAGTTGTTTAACCTGCTGTCCTTCACTCGTACCTTACCACAAACGTAAAAATAAATCGAAATTGCATGAAATGAAATTACGCACAAAACAATCAGAATGTCAATTTGAGAGTTTTTTCGTTCTCATCCCTAAATACCTATTGTTACCATCTCTTCAACTTTACTACCAGGATTTGATTGGAGCACCATCTGAAAACAGAGCAACGCGAATTATGCATATGGGAATGTTTTATCTTTATCATTTACCTACAAAACAGTTAGATGTTCGTCCAGAGGATAGTGGAAGTCGGCGGAGGGAATACAGTAAACATCGTGTTTTGGCAAAATCATAAGAAAGTGTATCTTCTAATATGTTTTCACTCTTTGGCAAAACCAGAACACGTGCTTACTTGATAACGTATATCATGACTATGCAACGTTAACCCTTGGTATGTCGCAATTCCTGATGCTTACTCACTTGATCGTCGACCGATCTACGGGTTGGATATTGACCAATCAACATGCGACGTCCCATTTAGTCAATGACGTTTCCCATTGAGCGATACTCCATTAATAATGTTCTCTGATCAAGATACTCCTGTGAGAAATGCACACTGATATTAGCAGTTCATGATGGTGTTCTTTGATGTGATCACGTGTGAGTGCCCATCTATGAGACAACGGAGAGTGCACACCTTGCGTCTCCGTTTAGCTTTCAACATCAAAGTCGACATCTCAAACACAATGAAATTGACGCTTTAAAGAATAAAGAAAGCAATAAAGAAACAAGGCGAACCAGCCGATTATTGATCTACGGACAATGCAGGTTGTGTGCATTGCACAAAAAACCGTTTTTAAACCGTAGTTTTTGCACTCATCTATAGCTAATACATTTCCTTATCTCAAAACTAACCTGAGCATCTTTCGATTGAATACCGAACCTATTTGATTGCTTGACACAAAAACCCACAATTGTCTCTCTGTCGGTATCAAGCGCAAGTGTACTCATACCAAGTATTCAGTATCGCGTACCGCCTTTGAGACAAAATAACTTATCGTCAGTTGTGTTTTACGAGAATTTATTGATACAAATGAATCAAAAGTCTGGTGGTAATCCAACTCTTTTGGACACTATGAGATATTGGACTCCCATTGGACGATCAACCGACTGAGTCTCGAAAACATGAGATTGTGGGTGATCGAAAGAGGGACTTGCTTCGCTGTTCTTCATTTCAGTCACGTTAAGTCAGCAGTATGTACGAACAAGGTTGTGGATGGAACGCAATCTGGTTCGGGATAGTCGGGGCGTGCCTAAGATATGGTCATACAAAACCGGTCCTTGTCCATAGGCGCGCCCAGTTAGTCAATAAGCCGTCAGATACACACACAGGAATAAACATCTATTCCTTAAAGTTGTGCTAATACTATGGAGCAGCAAATAAGCAGTGACATCAAGACCGTCCTTTTGACGCATGGGTACGAGTGCAACAGTATGATCAAGGAATATGAGTCGGATTATTATTGCGATGCAAGGTGGTTCACGGTGAGGCAGGACGGGGTGTAAAAACAGTGAACCAATTTATGACGCAGAAAGAAAAGGACTTCAAAAATGGGCGTGATCATGGAGGCTAGGATGAGGTGACTTCAAAATGGTGATTTGTAGAATGTGTTTATGTCACATCGTAAAATGATTCCAATCCAGGATACTCCCATCGCGTCGGACAAACATCATGTCAGACAAGGTAGGAGATTTTCATGTGTTTATATTTCTTATACATTCCCGTTGGTCTATGAGCTTTGAACTCATTCAGCAAAGATTGCACAAAGTTATTTGAATAATTTTCTACCCTGATCCATAAGAATTCGAAAACGTAATTTAAAACTGCACTACAATACTTCGAATCTAACTTGGTTCATAAATTCATCATTATAAGAGAATAGATTAGTGAACAAGCTCGTTTGCGGCAATTCTTCTACAGGCTAATACATCACAATTTATACCTAACTGTTAAGCACGAAGGGGGGGGGGAGAAAAGTTGGAAAAGAAATGATGAACATTACAGTTTCATGATCGGATTTTTCTCACACTTGGGTCCTCACACATGCTCACTGGTTCGGGTCTTTAGGGGTGGGTGGAGGGGTGACTGTGTCGTGTGTGGTGTTGGCCATGGAAGACCGAATGGTTCTTGGGAGCATAAGAGGGGATTATGTTGGGAGAATCCGATCACCTCCGCTGCTGATCGCAGCGGCTTTTAATCCTCTTAGATAGTCTGCTGCGAACTAAGTTCTATTCCAAATTATAGTGACTTTTTTACCTTGTTTAACAGTTTGACATAAATTGTGAAGTATTCGCCTGTAGAAGAATCGCGGCAAACGAGCATTTTCGCTACTCTGTTTTCTTATAATGTGTAATGATGATATGTATTCATCAGTATCTTCCATATTTCTCTTACGATTCTATGGATAAATTTTCGTGACACAAATCTTATCTTCTTTATTAAATCTTATCTACCTGTCACTCAGCCGACTCACTCAATTAACAACGTGATTCGGTTAACGTCAAAGCTTCCGCGTTACACATCATGTCCAGTAAGATCATCCAGAGGCATGGAAGAAGACGTTCAAAGTGGAACCAGCGATTGGAACAGACCAAACGATGCAGATGATCAATCTCGTCAGTCATACTCGGTACGATCCCTTAGACTACTCTATCGATCACCAAGTTTGAACGAGTTAAATACAGTGCGGAATGTAGTCATCTCAATGAACACGGAGGGAGGACTGGTTGGGGAATGCCACAAACGTCATTTATTCATGGACCCCGTGCATAGCAAACGTAAAAAGTCGACTTTCAACGGTGAGTTTTTGTAAATATGCTCCCCCTTCGGCCTTCCACTTTTTGGTAAAAGTTCGAAAATTGTAAAAATATAAATAGAACAGCTTCACATCTGGATTTACTTGCACAAAAAAGACAATCAAGGATGTAGGATAAAAGCAAATCGATTGGGTACATGAATATGGAGAGCGAACTTTGGTAAATTGTTTGTTGCATTATAATTTATGTGCTGGACCAATTTATATTTTCTACTCGTGAGGTAGGAGCTTAAGATGAGGATCAAAACCTCGAGCACGTTTAATTTGTTTTAATATTGAGTCTGATTTGGATTGAGTTTCATCAGCATAAGGAAAGTATCCTAGGTCTCCACCCAAAAAAGAAACACCATAACTTTTGGCTGAAATTTGAAGTAGTAGTCTCAATTTTGGATAGCAATAATGCATCAACCACTGACTTCATTGTTCATTTGGTCTTTAGCCGTGACCAGAAACATCGAGGCGGGAGTCGAAGGAAAATACTTGATTACGTTTCAGTTACTGTCATATATTGAAGCATTTCGGAAAATAGGCCTACTGGAAGTATGTGTGCGTATGTATGTTCAATCGGTTCAGTTTTATTATTTATTGGTGTTTCGACCATCGAAAAATTGTCCGCTTGGTGGCATGCATAAATTTGTTTTATTAGACAGTAAATGGTTACACATTGCGTCGAAGACTGTTGGGCTTTTGCAACAATATCAGATTTTTTCAAATTTTCATTTAAGTTTGGTTTTCCCATGAAGACATGCTCGGATCAAATGACTTTTGTCGCCATATTGTGGATTTTGTATTCAGAATTAGTGTATATTAGTATATATTGTGGTTGTCATAAGATCACCATACTTAGGTTAGACATCAGTTTAAGCAAACTACTGGCATAAGTAAGAGTCGATGCTTTTACACATTATTTGTTGTAGTTTCACACCTCGCTCGGGGACATCATTCCTCGATATTCATTATGAATAAGTAACTTAAATGAAAATAGCTTGTGTTAGTTCCAGCATCTTTGAGTATATCCGGCCTTGTGAAAATGTGGTATATCTCAATTGACTCATATCAGTGTATTTTAAACGGAATAGGAGCGCGTATGTTTACGTATAATCATAACTATGTGCCGAAGTTTCCTTTGTGAGCAATCATCTTTGCGAATCGCCAGTGTGAAGCATAAATAGATAGAGAGCATACAAGCGGATGAGGCAAAATGTGAGCCAATTGCGCAACTGCCGGTAGCCACACACATACAAACACACGCCAACTTCCGTGCGCCATCCACTTGTTCCCTTCATCCTCCTCTGTTCAACGTGCGACACATGCACGAGTGTTTGTGGCTATGGCAGCAAGATTTTTCTCTTAACATGCACTCGCATACACCTACAAACACATTTACACAGAAGTATCCTCGTCATCGTCATTCTCTTTAGTTGGAATGACGTCACAACCAGGGCCTTAACCGTCTGACTTTGTTCTCTTCCTTCCTGCCCTTACCCCACTGTGCTGTGTCCCAATCCTTGTTCTGTGTAGTTTCTTTTTGTTCTTCCGTTTGTCCGTCCGGCCGACAGTCTGAATCGCCCGCCTGATCAGCGTTCGTTTGCATACTAACCGGGCTGTATCGACCCGTCCTGGTCGTGGAATGACGATGATCAGCTCATATAAAATAGGCCTTTGCTACTGTGCTGTCAACCGGCCTTTCATGTTGCTAAAAGCTCTGAGCGCACGCATCCCATTTTCTGGAGTAACTTATCTTGGTCCAATCTGGACTAGGGCAATACAATGACGTTAACAACTGGTATTTTTGTCTTTGTGGCATGGAAGGAAAGATATCAAGCATGATAGGTCAAGGACAATTTCAAGGTAAAATGTAAAGCTACGAAAATCTAAAAGAATAGGTCAGCACGTTCACTCTGGAGGTTCACTTGATGGGAGTAATCGTTAGGGTACCGGTTACGTGCGAGCGCGTGAGGAGAGTCTCAATAAAGTTATTGTAATCAACCAACTGACACTGTGACCCATAGCCTTGTACAAAATTGTGACTAGCTGTAAGAGATCACTGCATGATACACATTCTATTTTCAGTTAACTTGCTCTTATGCATCAGTTTAGATCCCTGCTTATCCATTCACTCGCTCAATATCAGCTTCGAGGAAGGTACTCCGAATAAAGTCCAACAGCCAAAATTGAAAATCGTTAGTTATTGAGCAAATACTTAACCAGAACGACAAAACTTGGTTTAACTGAGCTTAATTGAACGTATAATTATGGGGAATATGGTATGGATGATCAGCGCTCAGTTATCACACTAAATTTTTACCATCAGATACGTTTTCTTTGTCTCTCTGTTTGTTTGTCCTTCTGTCTATTGTGTGTCTGGAGTGCCTTTTATTATTATTAGTTATTATACATGGAATTTAACATATATCTGAGTACAGACAGTACACATTTTTCTCAAACAGGGAAATCCCATTGGCTCCTGCTGGTTGGTGTTTCTTATGGTCACAGGGGTCGATATATATTTCTAGCGTAAATGAGAGTTGTAAAACATTTGTTTAAAGTAAGGTGTGTGGAGAATTCACTGAATTTCAACGTTTATGGTGGGCTTAGTAGTTAGCTCGGAGACAACCACTCCGGCCTCTTCAGGCGAGTAGCAGACCAAACCACCGGACAAACACCTTGAGAAGCTCGGTTGAATCATACTGGGGGAAACAGTTGACCGAACTTCGAGACATGTGAAGCAAATAATTACATGCCCTGTTGAATAAGTTCGGAAAGTTTCCAGGCAAAAAGGAAGAAAAGAAACAGCCATTCCAGGGATGATAATCCAGAAAGCTACCACATTTAACTGGGCCGTATTACCATAGTGTTTTTCCAGAAATGAGAAGGGGCATGAGTTAGATTGGGTATTTGTATTTGCATAACTTGTGTAGGCTTATATGCTTACATTTCAGTTAGAAACTGAAATGACTGGGGTTCAATTAACCAACAGAAGTTAATGCGGTGACTATGGAAAAAAAGTAAATGAAATATGAGGCAAGTTGAAATTTATGGGCCTGATCACCAGTATGGTTGGGGATAGGAGTGAGGAAGTCAACGAGCTGGTATCTATTGTTCATCAGGGTGAATTCTTCTGATTCGTACCCAAATTACGATGAAGAATGCAAGAGCCATTCTAGGATGTGGAGTTTAAAATCTCAAAGAGTGTGCGGATGTTAAACGCGGCTAATTGTAAAGAGAATTTCGGTTTCAACAATCCCGTAACTTCTGATTGTTTGATCCTAATGGTAAACGGTGAGTGATATTCTAAGGGTGGCGTACACCGAGGACATTTCCGATTGTTTGAGATTGTGAAGACGAACTAGACAGATAGAAAGGAGGTTTTACCAAATGGGTGCCTAAAACTTTGGGGAAAGGCAAGACATTCTTCACGGTAGTCAACACCGACGAAGGGGATTTTCTTTGATCATCGGAGCCTTTGACTCAAAAGTCTGACCCACATGGCAGTGGGGCGTAGATCCAAAGCCGGAGCGTGACCGAAGCATCCGTGTGGGAGCTTCTAGAGACCTGTCACAAAAAACCTTTGGGTTTCGGTTCAGTATTTTGTTCGCTGGTGCGTTGATTGTCGGTCTGCTGTTCGGGATCGGCCCTAAATCTGATGCACTCGGTGAGACAAGCTGAACGCGAACAGGATAGCAACTTATTGATTGGGGCTGCCCATCCTGGGCAGGCGGTGGCCGTTTAATGAAGTGCAAAGACTTCTCTTAGCGTCGAGAGGAAGCCCCATGTACCCCGCTCCTAAATCCATCTAGTAGGATTATTGTCCGGTACACTACCCTTCATTGAGTTTATCAACTCCATTGACCTCTCTAAGGATGTGAGTGGATAGTCAGACGGAGCCAGGCGGTGCCCAGTCAGCTGGCCTTGTGAGAGTGAGCTTTGTCTATCATTCACCGTTTGACCTTCTGGGTATGATTTGATCTACGGCTGTGAAAATCCATCCTGCATAACCTGTGGGGCCGTGGAGGCACGCATACCATCACACCACGTCAAGATGCAGTCTGGTCGTGATGGAAAGTGTAATAAAATTATGTGTACGTGTGTGTGTTGGGAGGTTGCTTGTAATGCATTTCCGATGCATTCGTGTTTACGGTTTGTACATTTTATTGGTTAGGAAGTGGAAAAGGGCTCATGCATGGTGGTAGCAAACCTATAAAGCACTCCAGTCAATGTTTACCATTATACACCTTGTTTTTTTATCAATAGCGGATATCATCCCATTGGCCTCCATCTGACGGTCGGGATGAACCAACTTTAGTTGATGGTGCCGTTAACTTATTTGTGTTTCAAAGCGGTAACCCTGTGGCACCGGGTTTCATGAAACGCACTTGCGTCCGGTGCAATGCAGACGCTTTGGATTGACAAAAGCCAGCAAGGGATTTTTCCGTGCAGTAATCAACTAAACAAGCGCCCATCGAGAGATTAGAAAAGGAAACGATCGATAAGCCTGAAGGGACGGTTTTCGGATCATACCTGCGGTATTGAAACTTTTAAGCCATAAAATAAAACTCTGACCTCTATGGAAAGTCAAGCCACAGACTAGCTTAAGTTTTCGGTGATTGTATTTTCAAGTTATTAATATCATATTTATAAGTGACGCAGTGGAGGTAGTATACAGTGAGTGAAGCAGATTAATTTAATCGCATTGGCTTCGTTATCTCCTGGGGGCGTTTAGAGAATGAGGAGATATGGCTCACGACTGTGTGGCAAGTAGATAAAGGCTGCCCGGTTATAGAAAATAATGTGACCCCTTCTTTGAGCTTGCGGACTGTTTGATCGAGCGATTTTCGGCCGTGGAAATTGGAAAGTCTGCGTCACCTATCNCTATCCTTCCAGATACGCGAGCTACGAAAATTTAGACGGAACTATAATCTTTTGTTTATCAATGCATTTTTCCTGTCATAGTTTATTGTTTGCCCTTTATTTCGCCCATTATTTTTCCTGTAATACTTAAAAAGGATTTCATTACTCTTCCTCGCTGTTTAGTAATTACCAGTCGTGTTTCTCTTATTCCCTCAAACAGTCTTATCACAAAACCGCACGATTTCTACATTACTTCATGTGAATATTCGCCCATAAGATACTCAGTGACCCCGGTCATCCACTTGTCATTCCCACGCCAAAATGTGATCTAATCATCGCTGCTTACCCACCCGGATAAAGATCACAATTCAACGAAAGCATTTCTGGCTGGTATTCTAACTGGCAATGTGGAGATCCATTGAATAGTTATTAGTCGAGTGGGTTGCAACAGAGCGCCGAACACTCCCAATCTTTCCATGTGTTATGCATGTTCGATGTTGTTGACTGATACTCTTTGACAAATACCCTTTCGTTCGACCGACAGTAGTATCATTTATATACCTTTAAGAGGCTCTCCAGTTCTCCTGACTAAATCACGAGCGCAGTGCTGACATCACATCACTGCCAACGGTTCAGATGTCTGTGTGTTTACGCTCCACAATCATGCTCTTATCCGTATCTTTTCGTTCTCTCCTACATTTAGGGGTAGAGAAATAACCTAAACCGCGCACACTCTGTTATCCATCTTTACTGTGTCTCACAAATGTCTTAATTGTATAAAGACCGTGAGCCTGGGTGGGATTCTACGGAAACCTTGTCTGAAGAAATTGCTATATGCTAATTCTGTGTCTGGGAGCTGAGATGTTTGTTCAATGTGAATAGGTCAGAGCCGTCTGCGCTATTTCAGTTTTAATTTATATTTACATTAACCTTGCAATTTCGCCTTGTAGTTCACTTGTTAGAGTGTACATCGTATACATATATAGATGGCGTCTATATGTGAATCTGATTCACAGTGAAACTGATGATAATCATTCAAGTACTCGATTTTATACCACAGTAGCATACTAACATTAAAGTATTCACTTTGAAACGTTAATCAGTAGAACATCCTGTCCTGTGTCTTGTTTTCTGCTATTTTAGTTCACCTATAGCGCGTATAACACGCACAGACTTATGTTAATTGAAACATAAAGTTGTTTCTCCATAATTAGTATACCAGCCACTTGGTTTCCCCGCGTATTAAAAGCCACCCTAAAAACCTTGATAAAATAGTATCTTTAACTTTGGTTTATTAGCAATCCGATCAAAAAAGGCAGCTCTAAGGAGGTTCACTGGCGTCAGGTGGGGGAGGGGGAGAGACGAAGTCGTACCGACTAATACATCATATTTCATTGTATCCGAATGAAAACTATCTCAGCCGTGTGTACGCGAAACTAACTTCCAGCTACGGAGGATAAATATGTAAGTATACTGACAGTGCCGAGCTAGTCGGACGGTATAACTTGCCTCCTATTAATCATAAGAAATTGTAATCTTACTGTTTACGTAGATGGAAAAAGCCGCATACTAATTCGGGTAAACCTTGGAACGGACTACGATTGTTGATAAGATTCAATACTGCACACATATACATACATACATACATGCATACATACATACATACATACATACATACATACATACATACATACATACATACATACATACTGACATACATACATACATACATACATACATACATACATACATACATACATACATACATACACCACCAACAACCGTACTATCACCACGTTTCGTACTGAGAGGTGCATATGTAACGGTACCCAGACAAAAAATTGCAAGCCGCAAGGAGTTTATCTCGCCTTGATTAATGGTCATTCGATTGATTTAATATATCGTATGCATTTTTACGGATATGTACGATTGGTTTCTCCGAATGAATGACTGCCTCCCCAGTACATAGAGTAGGTCAATTTCTTCCTCGCATCTATCTTGTTCTTTTTCAGCAAATTCTGTGTGTTTGTCTTGAACCGCCTTGATGGATCCAAATGTATTTTTGTGAATACATACTCCATACAAATTAGACGACCGTATACAGAGTTTTAACGAGAGGATGCTGTCAAAGGTTGTTATTGTCCATAGTTCGACCCCAAATCCAGATTAGAATGAAACTTTGAATGATTTGTGCAATTAATTAAAGTATTTAGGGCATGTGTTTTGTATGTCTTCAGATAGATTTCCTCGATGGGTGATGCTCGTCGAGTTAGGATGAAAAAACAAGGGTGGAGTTATTTACTTTATTTTTTTTTGACAGATTGAGGGCTTATGTCGAAATTTTGAATAGTTCAATATCCGGAATTCTAAGGAAAACTTGTCGTGGCAGCCAGGTTATATGCTACCTGGTGGATGTCATAGGTCTCTGCAAGTTCAATGGGTAATTCGAATTTGAAAAAATCAGTACTATCGGTGTGGCTTCGTATCTCAGCTGGTAGAGCGTGCACTGTACAAAAGCGTAGGCGGCGTCCATGCGTGGGTTCGAATACCACCGAGACAACTGGACTTTTCACGATTTCAGCACAGGGGGGAGTGAGTCAAACTGAGACCTCGGAGTAGAGAAAAGGAACCCTTTCTGGGGCACTTGGACATACCGTTCGCGTTAGGCTCTTCCCATTTGGTCCAATCTATAAGCGGCTGAGTGTTGCAAGCAATAAAGAGAGGTAAGCACAAATTTTATTCACAGTTCTGAGGTTTAAGTGGTTTCTGTAAATAGTCACTATCCTGTAAGTGATATCATACACTCCACGTTGCGAGACAAACAAAAGCTATTCCGACAATTTTGGTATCTTTTCTAGCCTTTCTCGTTTCTCACAATAGAAGTGTGATATCTTGCTTGGGTTATGTGACACGTGTGTCATGCGAAAATAGTAGTCAGCAAACTGTACGTGTGTGTGTATGTGTGTGCATTTAAATGTCTCACAAGTGAGGCTATAAGCTGCGAGACAGTGCGTACTGTTAAATGTGTGTGTGTGCTATGGGGCATCAGAAAATCATTCAGTACTTGTATTAAGAAATTCTCATTAGAATAAAATAATGCGTGATACGTGCGCGGTTGCGCAATGGGGTCGAAGTACGCAACAGGCCAACCAATACTTTTATCAGAGCTGAGCTGTTAAACTGTGTGCGTGTATAGTTACCACGGCACAGTTTACATTGTGCAGGCTTATCACTTAGGCTAGATCAACTTTTCGTGCATAAGCTAGGAATACCGGTAACCCTGGTCCTGATCTTTCCTGAGAACCGCATGAAAAAAGGTTTTGAACTCTATGTAGGCGTGCATACCTAATTTTCGATGCGACTTGTTTTCAGTGAAAGTAGTCAAACAGAGAAATCCCCAAGCTTTTTCCATGGAGCTAATTTTATAATTCACACGACGTTTGGTCGAAAGTAAATCGGCCATATGGCTTTTTTCCGATCTACGGAATTCATGGTGCACAGGATTTATAAAGTTGGTTTAAGAGTAAGGTAACATTGAACAGAGAACCCCGTCTATTTCCCAGTCACACTGGTGGTGTTGCACAGTTTGAAACACCTTTTCTCCACCCTTGACGAGGATAAAAAGTTGAATTGCTGTCAATTGTACGTCACCCGCGAGAAAAGTTTGATATTCTACTATGATTATATGACAGAGGATTAATCAAGATGAGGTAAACCGCGCTCTCAAGTCAGCGCTCTGGATTGCAAACACAAACTTGATCACATGTTAGCTGGGTTAAACAATTTATCCACAAACAATTCACAGGAACAAACAGTTGCTTACTGAGTTGTTGTCTGCTTGAAAATGGTTCCAATATCCTCATTTGAGTTTCGTCGTTAAAAATTTTATGAATTCTCCAAGTTCATTGCCAATAATCTATAAACAAACGTTCAGTGAAGCGTTTAGTAAGATCTATGTTTCCAAGTGTTGTCATGTTTTGCAGATTCTTTGTTGCAAGTCCAGCAAATTTATCTTTTTTTCACTAGTTCAATTCAATTATCCATGATAAAAGCAGTATGAATAAAACTGGACATGTTCGTTTGGTTGACAAGGCAGTGATTTTCGGTAGTATTTTGTTCTTTCGTTTCTGCATCGTTTCTGCTTCGGCCATTACTACATCTATTAGCAATCCGACTAGTGACTCCTTAGGTGTTTCGTAGACTGTTTCATCTACAAATTTGAATTGTGTTTGCATGCATAACTGTGCTTGGTTGCAAATTTCAGCTGACTCTATTGTTTGGCTTTGTAGCCACTCACTTATCAACTACCGTAATGTAGATCTTGCTAGATTCCATTTGATGGAAGTGAACACTGCAGTGATGTCGAAGGAGACTTTACTCCTATGTTATTGTATGCTTGCAGTTTTGGGCTTGACCAAAAAACGCGTTCAGTTGGCTCCGCTATGCTCACGTTGTATGATGACCGGTTTCAGTCCTTTCACTGCTTGTATGTGGTCGTCACTGGAGGGAATACAACTTACCTCAGTGCGCAACCTTTCTCGTGTATATTGGGTGGTCCGCACAATTTTGTGAAAGCGGATATTTGAATCTCATCATCCAGTGCTCTTCTTTGTTTTTTCCATACCATTGTTTCAGTTTTTAATTTGTCATTGATTTTGACTTCTGGTTTTGCCATGGGGTTTATGTCATTTCGGTGGCAGATGGTTGTGTTTTGAATTAGTCTCGAAGGTAGTCGGCTATTTCCAGAAGCCTTTTATTGATCGGTGGGCATGATGACGATGTTTTTTTCGTCTTCAGTGATTTCACTTTTCTCTCCTCGATTTTTGATAGAACCCAAACTTTACTCTTTGTTATTAGAGCTGGGATAACGGTTTTTCTGCATTATCCGATATTGCAGACCATTTGAAAGACAGTTCTATTTCTGCTGAGTATTTCTTGTTTGTGATATTTTTGATGTGGAAGTTGAGTCCCCAATGTGTGTATTGGTTTTTAATCCTGTGTGATCTCTCAGTTGAGGAGATTGTAAATTTAAGTTTCATTTTCATCGATTTCCATTTGATCATTCAACATGCGATTGATTTTTCTTTTGATATTTTTGTAATGATCGTTTATTGCTTTCTCTTACTGCCCCATCAATGGAACTTTCTGTACGGTTCGACATTTAACCCGCTCTTCGAGTTGTATAACTTTCATTTACTTTGTAAGACCTTTGTGCACAACTGTAGTCACCATGAGCATCATCGACTCTAAACAGATTTTATGAATCTCCAGTTCTCCTGTTGATCAATCGGTTGGCATTCAATGACCCATGCTCCATGGAAGTAGATTACGTAGCTTGGGGCAATTTATATCAGCATACTAATTTTATTGCGATACGTTGTGCATTTATTGTACCTCATTCCAGATTCCACATCACAAGAATCCATGCGAGATCGTTTCCGAAAATCTCCGCGTCCATCGCCTAGTTTGGTTGAAGAATCCGCAAGCTATATGAATGCCACACCACAAACATCGGCTGCTACTGCTTTTCCACATCTCACTGCAGCCTCCTTTGCTGCTAAAGCGGTTACCGTACGTTCAACTTCAACAGAATCTGCCCCTTCCTTGTCGGGAGCATGGTCTCCCGAGGGAGGAGGGAAACAGATGTTCCCAACTATGTTTAAGAAGCAAATGATCGCCCGTTATGAAAGTGCGCCGATCAGCCTGGATGTAAAGGTGAGTGGCAGCAACTGCGTTGTACTTAAGTCATTTCTAATTTATTCTCTGACAGTTTGATCTGATATCATTTGCAATGATATTTCCTGTGAATAAGGACAGGAGTTTATGAGAGATGTTCAAACAAGTGTTGTGGTAATTCCTTTGTGAAGACGAGCGCAATCAATTGAATAAAGTCCCTTGCTTCTTGGGGTGCATACAGCTATTGCTACTTAATCCTGTCGTGATTTACATAGTAGATCCTTGATGAAGCCGGAATTATCTTCTTTTCGGAGAGAAATCGTTATTTTTTTCTCGAAAAAAGTGATGAGTTACAAGCAGCACTCGACAAGCGTTGACGCCTGGAAAGTGGTTACAGACAATTCGTGATAAAAACAACTAAAAAATTTCACTCATTTCCTCTTCGACGTCTCAGTTGTTGAAAAAATCCATCATCGTGTGTAAATATTTTCCATGGAAGGAATTCGTCGTGTATAGAGTAAACGAAGCGTAAACTGAGAGGCTAGAAAGCCTTGTGTAGCTGATTCGACCTGGTGGGGTCTCAATAGCAATGCGAATCCATGGACACAAAAACGTCTGCAAGTGTGCACAGTCATCCAGTCGAATCCATGCTGCATGTTATTCTAATAGATCATAATACCAAATTAAGTTTTACAGGACAGGTGGATGTCGCAGTGGCGCCACAGATATCTGAATTTGACAAATGGCAATCGAGCCTTCTGTATG